>JADRCH010000260.1:921984-1028475 GCA_019843965.1 Rhynchomys soricoides
GTACACATGTCTAGCTTGATATGAGTATACATGTCTAGCTTGATATGAGTACATATGCCTAGCTTTATATGAGTATACATGCCTAGCTTGATATGAGTACACATGCCTAGCTTGATATGCATACACATGTCTAGCTTGATATGTGTACACATGTCTAACTTGATATGAGTATACATGCCTAGCTTGATATGAGGACATATGCCTAGTATTACTGCAACTTATTCCATGTTTGGTTGATATCTCTGAGAGGCCTGGTTTTTGTTTTTGTTTTTGATTTTGTTATTTTATGAAGAAAAATGGAGGAGGAATGGATCTGGGAGAGACAGGCAGAGTGGGAGGAGAGTAGGGATGTAATATGAGAGACATGAATAAATAAATAAATAAATAAATAAATAAATAAATAAATAAATAAATGCAATACAATACAGTAATGTTTAAAACGAATGGAAAAGCTACCAGCATGAGTGAAAAACTAAACGTTAACACCAAAAAGGTGTTCTATACGTACAAAATGTGGCTGGCAAGGTGGCCCAGTGAGGAAGGGTTTGTTGAGCAAGGACGGACTTCAGTCTGGATTCTGAGCACCTATGCTCAAGATCTGTAGGACACAGATGGGCAGATCTTGAGGGCTGGCTGACCTCCTAACATAGGGAAAACTGTGAGCTACATAGTCACTGACAGACTATATATCAAAAGTTAAGTGGAGTGTAGTTAATGTAGATGTCTTGATATTAGCCTCTGACTGGTGCCCTTGACAATATGGATGAATACTCCTATTCACATGCATAAGACATATACATATGCAGGAAAGAATAAATGTGTAAGATGAAGAGCAGTTAGGTCTGAAAGGGTAACATTTATTTATTTATTTATTTATTTATTTATTTATTTATTTATTTTTGGTTTGGATAATAGATAATGAAAACAAATCGAACTAACTTACAAAACTAATTGATTTAACCAATGTAGTCTAGCAGGATTCCCAATTCTAGAAGAAACACAGAAAGATGGTACATAATTTTTCTTATTTCTCAATCAAATCTGGTAGCAAGTTCCTGACTAGATGTAAAAAATCTATGTTAAAGTATCGTGGCAAAACTAGAAAAAAGTACTGGATCAAGCATGTCACACCCAGGAACTTAGCAAGTGCAAGTCAGTGGCTCCCCTTTTAAACATGTTAATTGTTTCTACTTCAATGCTTTTTCAGGGACTTTTGCTTCTGCTTTACATTATTATTGCCTACCATCAATTTCAAAACAGTATACTCTACTTATTCTAAATATACATTAATTTAAGTATTCAGAATAATTTAAGATTAGGTTAAGTGATATGAATTACCTTTTTTCGTTTATCATACAAAGAAGCATTAAAAATTAAAAAAAAAAGGTTAGGAGAGAAAAGTCTTTTCAGAATGGGTAACACTGACCTATAATATTTCCAAATTATGTGTAAAGGAGTAATAATATGCAAAAAAATAAATTTGAATCAAATATATAAGAATATATTTTTGGACATAAGGTAAAGCTGAGGTTTTGTTGTTTGTTTTTTGGTTTTGTTTTGCAGAACTTTTCAGAGACTGATCAGTTACATTTCAAAACCATCAGGAGAAGAATTCTTTCTACCCTTTATATTAGTCAACATATTCAACAAATATTTGTTAATTTAATAAATATCTCAAATGAAAGCTGTGGTCTCAAGGCCAAGACTGTCAGAATTCATTACTCTCTGGTCTGTTTCACCATGGTACTATTTCTGTCTCCAGTAGCAAACTGTTATATAGAATACATTTAAAAAAAAAATGTTTGATTCCTGGAAGAGAGTCTATTACTGAGAATCCCTTTTTCCAAAACCTTCTCTAGAGAAAATCAAGTTTAAAAAATGAATTTCCTATTATCAGGAAAAATTCAATAAGCCCCACTGCATGCTGGCAGTTCCAGTTACTGTACAAAGTGCTGAGAATACTAAGATGCTAAGAATCAAGTGCCTGCATTGCAGATCTTTTCACTGTGTATTGAAATAATCTGAAGCTACCTGGTTTACTGAACTGTAAACTCTGCCACACAGGGGATGCTACGCAGACATAGATAAGAGGATCATCCTTTGCTGGGTATGTGAGCATGACTTTAGTGGAGAAGTCAGACAGAGCGAAAGCATAGTCAACAGTAAGGAAAACTAACAGAGCATAGTAATAGATATAATTACAATTGTCTATCTGTGCATGCTCTGCTATTGAAATGACTTTGAATAATGCACTAACCTGATATAGAAATCTGGCTGGTTGGAATGCAAGCTGATACAAACTCTCTGGAAATCAGTTTGGTGTACCCTCAGAAAAATGAACATAATACTACCTAAGGACCCAGCCATTCCACTCCTGGGCATATACCCAGGAGATGCTCCAACATGCAATAAAGACACATGCTCCACTATATTCATAGCAGCCATATTTATAATAGCCAGAAGCTGGAAACAACCCAGATGTCCCTCCACAGAGGACTGGATACAGAAAATGTGGTACATTTACACAATGGAATACTGCTCAGCTATTAAAAACCATGACTTCATGAAATTTTCAGGCAAATGGATGGAACTTGAAAATATCATCCTGAGTGAGATAACTCAGTCACAAAAGAATGAACACAGTATGTACTCACTGATAAGTGGTTATTATCTCAAAAATTCAGAATACCCAAGTGTCACTTCGCAACAACAGTAGGGCTGAGTGTGAGGTCCTAGATGAAGGATTTGGAGAAGGGACTGAAGGAGCTGAGGGAGTTTGCAGCCCCAGGGAGGGAGCAACAGTGGCAACTGGCCTGACCCCTCAAGACTCCCGGAGACTGGATCACCAACCGAAGAATACACATGGAGGGGACCCATGATACCGGCCACATATATGGCAGAGGACGGTCTTGTTAGCTATCAGGGGGAGCAGAGGCCCTTGGGCCTGAAGGTGTTAGATCCCCCAGTATAGGAGAATGCCAAGGAGGGAAGATGAGACTGGATGGGTGGGTGGGTGGGGGAATACCCCCATAGTGACAGGGGGAGGGGGAGGGAATGGGGAGGTTCCAAAGGGGAGATCTGGAAAGGGGGAAACATTTGAAATGTAAATAAAGTAAAAACAAACAAACAAAAAGTAATCTGGATAAGAGCAATATGTATCAATATCCTTATATACAGAGAACTGAACTGGAAATTTCTGGCTGTGTCTTGTGATACAGACTCATATGATGTTTTGCTGAAACATATGGGTGAGAGGACACATGATGTTTGGAGAGAGTATAAGTAGGATTCAACAGACAGTAGCAGTGCATTTGCATAATGAGCTATGCCATGTGTCATTGGTCTTGCATCCTCTCTGATCTTCACTTCACTGACAAAGGCAGAGCAGAGAACTCCGGGTTTTACAGCTAATTTTAGCCCCTTTGTGTTTCTGCTAACTCATACCAGTTAGGTAGAGGCCTGGCTGTTTCTGCTGGATTGTGCTGATGACATTTTGGATTGCTGGTATCCTTACAACAGAGATTGGAATCTCCCCAAAGACTTACTTCTAAATGGTCCACATCCCCTTGTCCTTACCATCCTTTCTGCCCAATCTTTGAACAGTGGGCTAGAAAGGGAGGTTGAAGCACTTGAGAAACCTTGTTAAAGTAGGTTTTGAAAAATCTAAGCCTCCAGAGAAGTATTATGATTCCAAATAATCTATTGTAATAATTACTTGTAGATTAAATAAAATAATATGTGTGGGGCATTTTAAAACATACCTGGCAGATGGTGAGGATCAGGTCCTTGCTTATGTCACAAGACAGTAACTGGCCACAGTTGTGCAGCTATTTTGTAGTAGAATCAAGATACTTCTCAGTCTCCACTGATCTCTTTTCACTACTTCAAGACAATGTATTATTAATTTCTGAAAACACTGTACAGCAAAGAAATTTCAAGGGAGCATTCATCTCAGTTTGAATAGTCTCAGAAATCTTTAGTAAAAAAGTGGGAATGAGGATATGGCTGAGAGATGAATGAGATTTTGATTAGACGGGAGAAAAGGAGTGCACATCTTAAGTGAATATATTGGCACCAGTAGAGATGTAGTGTCAGAAAGTGCATCGATTGACAAATCCATACTTTTTCTTTTAAGGTTAGGTAATTCTGCTGAAAGCACATGCATATGGAATTAATTTGAAATAAAAAATTTAACAGAAAAATTCTGTTACTCTTAATATTTAGTATTTATTGTAATGTTATCTTCAACTTGTCCACAGATTAATCTGTAGTTTGATCATACAAAATGTTATAATTATTCTAACACTGTTACATTGCTCCTCTGTGCTATATATCACAATAGGAAAAGAATCACTTGAGTTGGCAAATGCAAAATTATTAATATAAATATAAAATCCCTATTATGTACATTCATATATGTGTATATAAGTGCATAAATGGACATGCGAATATAGAATAGTTCTTAAATAAATTATTCAGAAATAAATAAGTAATATTGATAGATCATAATAAAAATTATAAAATATGTGTAACATTTTATAAATATTTCTTTCATGAGAAATAGCTGTATTTTATCATGCTAAAATTATTTTATGAGAAGAAATCAACTTACTTCATAACTATTAAACTGTGCCCCAAAGAGTTCCTCTTTATTTGGGTAGAATGGAATGCTGAGGGTAGATAAAGGCTCAAATTTACTAATTCCACATATCTGAAAATGTTCATCCAAGTTTTATGAGAAATCAATGAGTTGGTGACTTTGAAAATAAACCAGGAGAAGTTACGTATTTAGATACATCACCTAAAGGCTCTAGGTGTTAGGGAGGCTAAAGCAGCTGATCTATGTACTCCTGGACTATCTGCCTCCCCAGCTGATCTATGCAATCCTAGGCTATCTGCCTCCCACTCCTAGTGTGACTCACAAAGGCAGAAAGACTCAATGACAACAAAATCAATGTCATGAGAAAGAATTTCAAGCTTGCAAAATGACATATGTCTACTACTATAATTCACTTATGAAATATAAAGATCCTTCCTATTTTTCAGGACCATTCTGTTCTTCTGCAAAACAAAAACAAAAACAAAAACATAACAGCCTTTTGCATGAATAAAATCAAGACAAAAAATGTTAAAATGCTGAATTCTGTTTGCATTAGACATAGAAAAGTATATTCTTGTTATTTTTATTACATACTATATTTAATTAGAAGTTGTAAAAGAGAATATTGCCATTGCTGTGTATTGACTAAAATCTGTGCATGTTTGAAAATAGCAACATAAGAGGTGGCTTTTCTTCATGAGTTTGAAACCAGCTGTTGGTTAGTCTAGCTATGTTCAGCTTGGGAGCAACTAATTAGGAAACAGTTTAAATGTCTCAGTCCAGCCCTGTCACAGTGTTTATCTAGACTATAACTTCCTAAATTTTTCAAACATTCCAGATTCAAAAGTTACCATTTAAAAATATTTTCTTTATTGCCTCTTAATTGATTATTTTTTTATTAAAGAGTTGATTTTAAAACAATTTTGTGTTTTAATAGAAAATGAATTTTTCTGGCATATTTAAGAGGTTATGTTTTAAAAACAATCATCCTCATAATTAAGAAAGTGTAAACCAAATTAAAAAG
Organism: Rhynchomys soricoides; assembly: GCA_019843965.1. NCBI lineage: Eukaryota > Metazoa > Chordata > Mammalia > Rodentia > Muridae > Rhynchomys > Rhynchomys soricoides. The sequence continues at coordinate 927,609 of JADRCH010000260.1, forward strand.
TGGGAAATGGAAAGAGACTATACGTAGCCCAAACTCACATGAACAAAGTACTGAGCCCTTCGCAAAATGCAATGCCAGACTACAATGATTTTTTTTCTTTACTCCAGGAAGAATGGCTATCATGGAAACAAGAAATAAATGTTGGTGAAGGTGTTCATAAACAACTTTTCTAAGTGGGTGGAATCTATGTTATTTCATCCAGCACTGAAACTTGTGTGGAGGCCCTTTAAAAGATTAAAACATAGCTTCCCTATGATTAATTATGCTATTTCTTCAATCTACCATAGATAATGAAATACTTGCACTCCCATGGTAATTGGAAGGATCTTCATACAAACTAAATTGTAGATTCAACATAACTGTCTCTCAGCAGACTAATAGTGAAAAAGTATAAAATACAAAAAAATGAGGTTTGGAAAAGTTTTACTCATAGCCAAATGCAGAAAATAGTATATAAAATTATTTTGAGATATTATATATAAGTTAACTACAAATATTGGATCAGGGTTATACCTCAATTATGTGTATAAAATTTTGTATTGTATTGGTTTTGCTTTGTATTTTTTTCCATGTTTAGAAAGGCTGAACTCTTTTGTCTTAGCCATTTATGCGTGTATCTATATCCCCATTATACATACACCTGTGTGTGGGTATCTATCTACCATTCATGTTTGCACATATATGTGTATTCTAGAACCCAAAACAAACATTTATGCATGAAATAATTTCTGATATAGGATAATCCTATACTGTACTCATCCTCAAAAGGGTCACATTATAAATATGTTCATAAAAATCTATACTCAACTGTTTTCAAATTTGTGTGCAATATTTGATATTGTTAGGATTTATCAACTAAAATATGGTTGAAGAAAGCCTAAAACAGTATTTATTCAAATATATAAAACAGAATTGCAGCACTCTCATACTTTGAAAAGAGTTTTGTGGATTTTAACAATAAACATCTTAGTTAGCAATCATCTTAATTTCCTTCATAATCCCAGAACGAGAGAGAGAGAGAGAGAGAGAGAGAGAGAGAGAACCCCTTTGTGAGTATGGCATATATGAAATTATTTTTTCATGTGTATATGTTTTTGTGAGTGTGTGTGTGTGTGTGTTTATGTGTGTCTGTTTGTGTTTGTGAACATCTCTCACTAACCTGGAAGTCTCTCAGTTGGCTAGGATTATTGGTCGTTTACTGAGCTCCAGGGAGCTGCTTGTTTCAGCTGGAGTTGAAGTTCATTTTTCCAAAATAAGGACAATCATTTCCTTCTACAGTTTTATGTGACTTATACTTCATTTTGTTCAGGAGTTTTAAGACACAGTCTGATTGGATTTCTGAAGGGTATCTTGGATCAGAAAGAAAAAGCTTCTAAGAAGAGGACACATTTGGAGTGGACCACACTACAGGATAAACTTTCAAATTGGGAAGAAAATTATTTTATATGTTTATATATTTCTGAATGTGATAATTTGTTTGATGTTTAGTTGCTACTTATAAAGATATATACCTCCATCTATTGACAATAAAAAAGTACGACCATACAAAATTTATCTCTTAAGTCACAAATGAGAACAACCATTTTTATTTTATAATTTTATGAAGGAAATTTTAGTGTTTTGAGTAGTCTGAGGCAAAGCACATAGAGCTTAATAAAATATACCATCAGTGTTGACTTGATGAGATTACACTCTCTATAAATAAAGTTTATTTCTACACTTCTTGATTGTACTGGGGGTTATATTTTAAGTAAAACATTCTGCACAAAGAGCTGTATGAATGGTTTGAAGATGTAGCTTGGTTATCATTTAGGAGTCCATAGTTCAATTCCTAGCAAGTCAAAAACAAACAAAATCCCTGTTGAAATATGTTTTTAATTATGAATTTATATTTACTTTATCAGTTGTATAATAGCATAAATTGTATGTATTTATGATTAAATACTAAGTTACATTTCAGTGAGATGAACTAGGATGTCATATATGAATGAGATTATATGGTATTTCTTTTTAGGTGCCTGAGTTACTTCACAGAACATAATGAACTCTGGTTTATCCTTGTTGTTACAAATAGAGTCCCATGCTTCATTCTATTTAATGAGTATATAATATTCATATATCTATTTATGCATATTTATGTACTATATGTTCTTTATCGATTCATCATCTGATAGGTATTATTGTTGTCTCTGTTTCTTAATTATTAATAAGAAAACTAAGAAATCAAGATGCAGACTTCATTGTGAGATACTAATTTTGTTTCTTTTGCTCTTAGCTAGTAGTGGGATAGCTGGACCATAAGAAAGTGCTATTTTTACTTTCTTGAATAACTCCATACATTTTTCATAATGATCATACTAATTTACATTCCCTTCAACACTATGTAACTATCTCTTTAAAAACACTTTAGACTTCTAGATAATAATGATATATAATGAGATAAGATAATATTACACTGTGGATTTGCTTTGTGTTTTTCCAGTGTTTAGTAATGTTGACCTATTTGTTTTTGGCCATTTGTTTTGGCTAAATATTTCACAAATAGAAATGTCTATTTCCTGTTTAATTTACTTTTCTGCTCCTCTGATAAACATCAACTTGGAAGGAAAGGGTTTATTTCATCTTAAACTTCTAGTAGTTTGTCACTTAGGAAATCGGGGTAAGAACTCAAAGCAATATCCTCAATATAGGAATTGAAGCAGATTCTGCAGAGGGATGGTACCTACTTACTTGTTCCCTGGCTAAAGTTTAGTTACCTTTTATTTTTAATTTTTTAAATTGAAATGTTGCCATTTTTGAGAATTTCATACATGAATATTCTATATTCTCTTTCTTCCTTTCTCATCTACCTCAAACACTTCCTATTTCTCCCCACTTTCTTACAAATCCATGTCTTTATTTTTCTTTATTATTGTCACATTTTCCAAATGTGGCAGGGATGCTATAGCGATGAGTCTTGAACAATACAGTTGCCAAAACAAGACCTACAAAATGAAAACACTAACTTACCTGTCAGCTCCTTTTTTTATATACAGTGTAATCTTAACTATGTAGAGATGGTACCACCTACATTGGAGTGGGCCCTCATAAAACAGCTAGAGTCAGGAAACTGTCTCACAGCTATGTACGCAAGCTTATCTGATGGAAGAAATTCTTCAACTGAAGTTTCCTCTTCTCACATGTGTAAAGTTGGCAAACAAGATTAGTTATCATATCATTTATTTTTAAATTGGTTTGTTTGTTTTTATACATGAGAAAAAGATCATCCTGTTTCACTCCCACAACTTCAGAGACTAACATAAAATTTTAAGCATGCATTAGAAATCAACTTTAGTCAACTACATAGATAAATTTCACTGCTATTAATAGCATCATTTCAATATTCAAAGTTTTTATATTCCTACATACACTTAGTTCTAAAATAAAAATTGTAATAAAATGCATTTCATTTTGGAAAAACAAGGGTTGCATTGTTATATTATTTTGCTTCTTGATGTCATGAAAGATGCCATGTTGAAACTCAATCAACTTGTGCAAAAGACAGCATTTAGAGAAGCTAATTTGATCATTTATATAACTTTCAAAATAACCTAATGCAGTAATAATTTAATACCACTTTTTAAGTGAACAAACTGAGTTCCATAAAAGATCATACATAATAATAAAGTTTATAGTTTGACTTTGAATTAAAAATGAATACTTATGTTCCATATAGGGAAATATGTACATTTTATGGTTGATAATCTATTTATTGAGCAATAAAATATAGTTATTATGAATACAATATTAATAATACAATATTAATAAAAATTATTATCTTGATAATCTATCTTAATATTTAAAATTGTTCTATTCTATTTAAGCTATTTCATAGCTTAAAATGATATTTGATATGCAAATTTTTTCATATATATATATATGAATTGACATTCTAAGAAGGAAAAGATGTCTCCCATCTCAAATAAGTTGGTCACTGTAGGTATCCCCTTGAGGGTCTTTCTTCTGCTGCAACTCATAAATCATATAATCTTTCCCAGATTTTGTCATGCTAAATAGGTATAAACATATCATTAAATGACATGTGATTTATCATTGTACTAGGTAATCTCTGAAGGCAAATATCCTCTAATGCCTTTTTCCATAAAAATAGTTACAGTTTAATAGTGATTTCTAGAAATTAAAAGAGAGTAATAAATTTTATATAATTCAACAGTATAAGAATATCTTGAATGTATTCCACTAGAGTACATCTGTGTTGTTTCCCATTTCCTAAAGTTGAACACGTACTAGGATAAGTCCTGTAAACCACCTGAAAAAGCCTCAGAGCTCTGTATTCTTTTCTCAATTCTTACTTAGCATGGTAAAACTTTCTGAACTTCCCTTCAGTGTGATTTTTATATTATTTTTCATTTTAATCCAACATTTAAATATGTCAAGTATAGAGTATGCAGTGTGGTAGTCTATAAGAAATAAGAATGAAACTATCACAGCACAGCTATCATTGAAGCAAGCCTAGATAAGGTGAAATATTCATTAATTTCACTATTGGGATCAAGATCTCAGAAAAAAAATTGACTTCCATTTATGACAAGAAAATACATTAAAAGATATGACAAAAATACACCTTAAAAATGATTTGCAATAACCTATAAATATGTATCTAGTATTCATGAAAATTCTTCATTTATATCTTTCTTTTGAGGATTACTGCTTAATAATGATGTCACACAGAGGAAGTAAATGCCCCTTTGATACATAAAACAAACTTATCTAACTATAACTTCTTTTTATCTTGTGCAAATTTATTTTATTCTAGAATGCTCAAAAATATTGTTTATACATATGTCTGTGCATCCACATGACTGTCATTAAAAGCAGTATTGAGAACAGAGATAGGAGAGCCTGGGTTTACAGAGGGCCTTTAACAAAAAAACTGCAAGAAATGAGGAAAGCAGGAAAGAAAATGAGCTTTGAATAAGAGTATAATTCCAGAAAAATCTAACTTTTGTCTTGCCTAGAATGTTCTCGAAAATAAACCATGAATCAGGGTGCTCCCTTTTAGTTAACCTGTTGCAGGAAATATTTAAAAAGACTATTTGTATCCCTCGTTATGCCGGGTACCATCAAACCATGTGACTCCTGCAGGGTGTTCTCAACTCAGAGGTCTCTGGCCAGAGCTATTGAAATGTCTGTACCTGACTCTAAAGTTCCCCTGGTGGGTCACTGTCATGGCAGCCCCACACAATGACTGCCCACTCCATTGTCAGCCTCCCCAACACCCAGCAACCTGGTAGAAATAAAACCCTAGAAACATATAATTAATCAAACATAAATAATCAAACTTATAATTTATATTTCAATAAATTCTGAACTCACAAGATGCCCACACAATAAATTCAGGGCCAGTTGATAATGGTGCAAGCTGCCCACCTAGATTAGACAAGTTACCCCAATTATTCTATCCCTATATGATATCATACCTACCTGTGGCTATGTAAAACCACGCTGGTTATGAATCAACCTGTCCATTGCTCTCCATCTTGCTTCCTTCTCCCTCTCTCCTGAGTCACTCTTTGTCTATGCAACTCTTAGCTCCACCTCCCTATTCCTTGTCCAGTCACAGGCCTCCTGCTGTTAACTAGATTGGACAGTGAAAATCATGCCACATTGACTCATCACTTTTTATATGTCTGAAGACTTTTTACCATGTATACTTCTGAATTCTTAAATATTCATGTACATGTTTAATTGTCCTTATTGACATTTAGTGATATTGAGATTTTGCTATTAATTTTCTTAATATAATTGGAACTTTTGTCAGAAACACATTTAAATTTTATGGAATAGGTAGGTGGCATTTTACTATGCTAATAGCAGATTTCAAGGTAAATTTTCCACTAACAAACACAAATAAGTTATAAAATAACCTTTTTATTTATTATTTAAAAATTTCATTCAACATATTTTAGCCATAGACTTTTTTCTCCACAAATTTCTCCCAGATCTTCTCCCACCTCACTATCTACCCAATTCTCCTAGCAAACAAAATAATCTAAAAACCTCTCCAAATATGGCATCTACTTATCCAGCTACTTTTGGACATTGGACCTCCTCTGGAGTGTGTTTGTAATACCCAGTGTCATTTCTCTGAAGAAATCTGGCTTTCCCTCTCCCAGTAACTATCAAAATTAAATAGCTTCTTTGATAAAGTGAGATGGCCACTTCTCCTGCCCCATGTTGGGATTTTGTTTGCCTTAAGCTTGTGCATCCTGTCACACTCTGAATTCATCGTTTTGTTCATCAGTCTTATTGTCTCTGGAAAATGTAGTTTCCTTGAAGTCATCCACCATTTCTCAATCTTGCTATTACTCTGTTGGCTTAGTTTTTTCAAAACCTATTTTAGTAAAGTTTCTTAAATTTTTCAACCTCCCTTTTAGCCCACCTACTAGAGGTAGGGGAAAGAATGGTTAATAGGAAATGGGGAAGTAAACCTGTTTTGAAATAGTCCTTTGTGGAGATTCCAATCTTCATTGTCAGGATATCAGCAGTCCAATCCAGAACACCAAGTGTGTATCATTATCAGCATCTAGATCCAGAGGAGACCATGAGGCTCTGCCTAATCTGCCTGAGTCCATGGAAGCAGCAAGAAGCAAATAGAATATTCTGAGAAGCTCTCTGGCATATTTCTCTGTATGAAGTCACAATAAGCAAAGATTAGCAAAGACCAGAGTAGCATTGCAAGAGTATCCTCTCACTGTTTGTGGAGTTATAATTATATTCTTTTTAAACCTCACATGCACTTTCAACCAAAACATCACATGTTCTTTTATAAGACAGCTTCCAGAAAAACACCACTAGCATGTTTCAGAAGAATATTGTCTCACATGTCTGCTTTAGCAAAACATCCTCTCATAAGACATCTTCCAGGAAAAAGAAAACATGACATAACTGAGTCTTCAAAGAACCCAGAAATTTCTGGTTCATAACTCTCTCTCTCTCTTTTGTACATAGATCACTGAGCCTGGAAGGTAGGAATGTAAACTAGACACCTCATTTGGGGATGAACATCCCAAGTCTCTACTGTGAGTGAGAGTTCCTACAATTAGAGTTGAACAATGTACTGATATTTTGGAATGGAAATATGTTATCAGTAATAATTTTATTGCTATGTTTTCTCAGTAGAAAAAAAGTGAAATATTTCCCCTAGGGCCCATGATGCATCTAGTCTTAAGTTTGAGTTATTAATGGTGTCTGGCATTGGTTCCAACTCATAGAGTGAACTTTAAATCCATTATAAGAGTGGTTTCTTTCTCACAGTTCACCATGGTATATAATACTGCGTTCGATATCTCACAATACATACTTTATCAACATAAATTCCTAGAAATAAGTATACTAGATAAAGTTTTATGCATAATTTATATTTTGGTACTTGTTAGAAAACTGTTCATTACCAGCATTGTATTGATTTTTACTGTTATATGGAACATTTCTCTAAATTTTTCTAAAAATTAAATTTTATTATAAAATTAAAAAAAAGAATGGCTGGTTACTCTGATCACATTTATTTCAATATTGTAACAGAGACTCTATCTTGCATGCATATAACTATTGTAGCCCATAGGGTTCATAACTGTGTAAGATTAATGGTTACTCTATGATTCTGGTAGTATGTATAGCATCTTCTTGCATTATGAATGTTATCCAGTAATGGCAAAGCTTTTGTTGACTAACAGTTTCTTTTACCTTGTTCTGTCACACAAGTAAGCAATATCTTGATCAATAAAGTCTTACTTGCAGTTTGTGGAGAGTAACCCATGTCACTTGTAATTGCCTACAATGATTGGTAGGGGTTCAATAGAACTCTACTGGCCAACAACTCAAAATGTTGTAACTCATGCATGCTACTTAGAGTATTTTATTAGTAATATATGATGCCTAGTGGTGTATTGTCACACCATTATATGGTAAACTATATATTTATATTTAGATGTGTGTCTGAATACATATACATATATATGATATTTCTAAAATAGTAAAGGTTTAAATTTGAAAGATGAGTTTATCTTCTGAGCATATGCTACAGTAGTAACAGAATACTGAGAATAAAATAATTGAATCACAAGGAGAGTTGAAATTTTCAATTTTTTGTTATTACTTACCTCTCCTTGTTATTTTAAAAATATTAATAAAATTATTTGGTAACATAGTAGTATTACCAATAATATCAGTTGACCAAATATCATCTGGTAATTAAGTATAAAATCATAAAACAAAATGTCTGCATGGAAACAAACATATATATATATATATATATATATATATATATATGAAAACCTAGAGTCAAATAGAAAAATTGCTGAGGGTCTATTGTGTTAGGAAAATAATACTAGTGAATCTCCTATCACTGTTGTCAGATATTCAATGAGTCATAATTAAAACATTATTAATTATGATGTTTATAAAAATCTCTATACCTATACATTCATCTAGAAGTGTGTGATTCAGTTTTGACACATGCATGGCTCTTCTTTATATTGTTTTAATTTTTATCAATCTATCACTTCAATGCCTTAAATCACAATAGTTTTGTTTTTTTCCTATCTGGTAACTATATTTCAGATATACAAAGAATTAAAGCTACAAAATCAGAAAAAGCTTTTATTATAATACATATCAAAACCTTCTGTATTAAGTTTTAGTGATGGACCTATTACTATGAGACTATTAAAAGTAATATATAACCATAGCCAATATACTTCTACTGACATTTATTCCTTTAAGGTGGATTTGTTAGTTGGTGTCCTATAAAATGTACATCATTGACTGAATTTATCTTGATGAATGTAATATAAAGAGTTCAGGAAAAAAAACATCTAATAAGAATTATATAAAACATACTTTAAAAATAAGCATATCTATCTCTCAAGATAACTGTAATTACTATATTGTATATCTATACACTAACAAATTTTATTTTGATTATTACGGTTGATCATCAAATTGATAGGACTTAGAATCATCTAGGTGTCAAATCTCTGGGACATGTCTGTGAGGAAATTTTAGACAGGGTTAAGTGGTACAAGAAGAACTGACCTATAAGAAATGGACTGAATAGAATGGGTTGCCAGAAAGGGTAAGAGCAAGAGATAAAGTTAAGATCCAGTATTCATCTGTCTTACCTCCTAGCCACTGGTTTGTGACCAATTGTCTCATGTTCCTGCTTCCAAACCTTTCCACGATGATGTAATGTTTCATAGTTTCTCTCCCTGTCACTGTGATAAAATATGGTTCAAGGACAAATTCTATTACGTTGTCAGATCCAGGGGTTCAAAGATGTTGGTCATGTAACATCACAATCAGGGAAACAAGAGCAATGAGCACATGCTGCTATGTAGTTCCCTTTCTCTGTCCACACAGTCCAAGATTCCAACCAAGGACTGATGTCACAACAGTGACACTTTATTTAGTACCATGTAGAAAATCTCCCACAAGCATGCCAGAGGCTTAACTCCAGATGATGATATATTCTGTCAAGTTGAATGTTGATACTAATGATCAGAAAACTGTGAGAGAGTATAAACTCCTTCCTTCAACTTCTATTGTCAGTTGTTTTGTGAAGGCAATGAAAACGTTAACTAATGAACTAGTCAGTAAGATCCTATTTGCAGCACAACTGAATAGAATTTATCAAATGATAGCTTATTATATCACCTAAATCAAAATGAAAATCTAAAACTACTTTTTGGAAATGTCAATAAAGCAACTTCTAAATGAATAAGTGGATTCCTTATTGTTCTATGTTGATGAAAAGCTTTTAGGTAAAGTTTACAAGTATACAATGACCACAGACTAGCAGAAGCACTGGGAGGATAGTTGGGGAAGGTTAATGAGAAACATGTGTTTTATGTTTGTTCTAGATTCAGAATTGAAGAGTGTACACAAGTAATTGATTAATTATGTCCCTATAGGTAAAAGAATTTGTTCTAAAGAATCAAAGAACGCTAAAATTTTATTCAATTACTCCAAGAGTTACAAGAGTTACAATGTAGTTCTTCTGTTTTAATTATATTATTTTATGTACATTGGTGTGAAGGTGTTGGATCCCCTAAAACTGGAATTATAGACAGTTGTAGATGTCATGGAGATTCTTGTAATTGCGTACCTAGAACTGAAGAAAGGTTTGCTGCAAGAGCAGTGTAGAGCAGTGTATTGCTAACCACTGAGTACCTTCTCTACTCCACATAAGAGCTTCTTGATCTTACTTGCAACTTAGTACCTAGTAGTCAACTCTCACTACTGCACATTTACTACAATGGTTTTCAGCACACACAACCACTTCAAATAATATAAAATATTTGGGGGTAACTCTAACAAAGCCAGTGAAAGGTTTGCATGCACGATAAGAAACTTAAAGTCTTTGAAAAAAGATATTGAAGAAGACTTCAGATGATGGGAAGACCTCTCATGAACATGGATCAGTAGGATTTACATAGCAAAAATGATTAATCCAGGAAAAATGGCTATTAAACCAAAGGCAATCTACAGACTTAATACAATCTCCATTAAAATTACAACAGACTTTTTGTAGACTTTGAAATGACAATTCTCAACATCATATGGAAAAAAAAAAAAACTTAGGATATCTAAAACAAATGTAAACAATAAAAGCACTAATGGAGGAATTACCATCACGGCTTTTGAGTTGTAATACAGAGCTATATTAATAAAAACTGCAAGGTATTGGCATAAAAACTGACAGGTGAAGCAATGGTATTAAATTGAAGATGCATATATAAATTTATACACATATAAACATCTCATTTTTTTATCAAGGAGCCAAAAAACGCACAAGATAAAAATGAAATGATCCTTGTCAAACTCGATATCTTTATATAGAAGAATGCAAATAGATCCATATTTATCAACCTGCACAAAACTCAAGTTCAAGTGAATCTGTAAAACGAGACACACTGAACTTGATAGAAGGAAAGTGGGAAACAGCCTTGGAGACATTGATTAAGGAGAGAAACAACTTTCTGAACAGAACTCCAAGAGAGCAGACACTGAGATCAACAATAAATGGGACTGCATGAAAGTAAGACAAAATTCTGTATTATTATTTTTTAATTTTTAGGACACCATCAATTGGACAAACAGTCACCCTACAGAATGGGAAATGATCTTCACAAACTCTATATCCAATAGAGATCTGATATCCAATATATATAAATAACTCAAACTTAATGCCAAGAAACTAGACCTTTAAGAAACTAAATGATTTAATTTTAAAATGGGGTAATAGATCTAAACAAAAAAAATTCTAATAGAGGAATCTCACATGGCAGAGAAATTCTTAAAAGAAATGTTCAACACTTTTTCTCATCCTGGAAATGCAAATCAAACCTACTTTGAGATTTCATCTTATTCCTGTCAGAATTGCTAAGATCAATTACAACAGTGACAGCTCATGCTGGTGAAGACTTGCAGTAGGAGAATATGCTTCCATTGCTGGTGGGAGTGAAAACTTGTATACAAATCATCATGGTGGTCCCTCATACAAATGGGAATCGATCTTCCTCAAGACACAGGTTTAACACCTACGGATATATTCCCAGCTGATGTTCCCTCCTACCACAAGGTCCCTTGCTCCACTATGTTCATAGCATATTTATTTATAAGAGCCAGAAACTGGATTGAAAGACCCCTGAAATTTAATAAAAGGAGAGCATGCATATGTGGAACCTTGGGAATAGCATTTATATAGGTACAATTGCAGAGGGCTTGGTGGAATCAGAAGTAGCATCTGTAGCTATGTCCTGATTCTCCATTGCATCAGGGTAGTGGACATATTAAGGCAAAAGTAAAATGATTTAAAAGTCATAGCTCTGCAACTATATCTGCAGAAGTGGCCTTAACTCGGTAGATATTATAATGTGTTACATAACATTACACAATTTAGTTTTCTACTCAGAGAACAGCAGATGTCCCAAAGCATGTAATTATAGTTGTTAAGTTAATCTCCATTGATTAAATAATGGTACTCAATTTTAATCGATAAACTTGAAAATTGTTTTAAAAATTAGGTTTTTTTTCCTTAAAAACACTGAATCTACTAAACTAACACCATGATCTATGGGATTAAACTTAAATAAACATTAATAGTTTGTTTTCTTTGTTTCAGAGATATTTCAGTTTTCTCTCAAAATGTTTCATTTTGTCCAGAATAATCTTATTAAAATTCTCAGTCTTTCTTGCCCTATGCCAGAGTATCAGACATGTAACATTTCTAATGTTTCCTTGGTGGGATGGCCACTTAATGATCAAATTAGAGCTCACTCATCCATATCCGTGGTAACAACAGTTAGTAGGCTGCACTTAGTTCCCCTGTTCAGATTTACTGAACATCCAGGAGGAGTTCATTACTGTGAATCACCCAGCATGTTCCCTTGGCAGCAGATTAAGAAAACAGTCCAAATTAGAGAAGGCTGCACTGCTAAACTTATTCCTCGTTCAGAATGTGAGGACCCTCTGTGCATTACCACATACATCTTATCAGTAGCTGCCTATCTAGGGACATCTCTGTTACTACTTGCAGCAGTATTTGTACTATACCTAAAATATTTATGAATCTGAAGCTGAGAATTTAGTTTTGCAGCTAATACATTACACAGCTGCATGCTCTTGGTTGTAAATTTATAATTGGGAATCTACTACTAACAAATTCCAGTGCTTGAATAATCAAATATGTTTCTCCAAATGGGTATGCTGTCCAGCTCTATGGCTTTCTTCCCCAGGCTAGGATGGCTTTGATGGCGGTGCAGCCTCTGGGGAGGGAGGGAAGAGGATGGATGGAAGGACATGACATCAGTCACCAACAGCCCCTCTGGCTGATTAACTAGCAGGTGTTAATAGGAACCCAAGGGAGAGCTCTCCAGTTCCCTTTAGCTAGAGTGATAGTGACATGATTCAAGACCTGCAGGGTTCGGGGCCCTTTGAGGCAAGGGAAAGGAAAGTGGAAGATAATAGAGAACTATGTTTTACAAAAGGTCTCTTTCAAGCATTAAGTGAGACTGGTTTTGAAGATTTGTGCATAAACATTCCAATACAGATGTTCTAAGCATTTACTAAAACAATAAGAAAATGTGCTAATCATGAAAATCAACATTCATTCTCTGGTTTGGTTTCCAATGGAATTTTGTTAGAAATAGACTTAACTCTTCCGTTGCACACATTTATTACATAAGCAAGAAAATTGTTGTGAGAAGATGCCTTCATCTCACAAAGCAACCAAGGAAGTTTTCATGTGTCAAACAAGAAGTACGAATAAAAGTCACTGATATGTTCAGTAAGCTATGTTTGTGAAATTTATATTTAGTTGGTCTGTAAATTTGATTCTGTTCCCAGTCTCAAAAGATTGTTTTAATGACAGAATTTTAAGTTTGATATTGTACTGTTTAAATACTAGCAAACTATACATAACAAAAATAATACAAATAATTAGCAATGTAAGCGATCCCATTTAACAGAAATATCATCAGAACCCTGAATATCAGTTCACAATAACATCATTAATTAGTCTTTCCATTTCAAATAAATGGAAGAATAAATTTCATATTCTTTTCTACATCAGTTATTTTATCTCACATGCTTATGACATTTATAAATATTGCTTAATTCACTTATAATTTATTCATTATTATTTTGAAAACTGTACAAATGGCTGATTATATTTCTCTATTATAAAATTGATGGTCATTGAGTCTTTCCTTAATGGATGATAGTAAGTATAATGCTTATGTAAAAATTATAATGTATTTTGGGAAGTCATAAGATCATATTTATATTTGAAATATAAGTGATATGCACATGTTCAATTACTGTTCATGTCAAAGACTTCAGTTCTTTATCAATGTTAGAAATTCCTGATTATGTCTTACTCACATTCTTATTTCTTCTTACTTTTTAAAAATTTTAACAATTCTGGAGAGGGTTTAGTACTTTGGTGTGCTTTTCCTTAGCAAATAAGGAAACTAATAAACCATTATATATCCCATACACAATCATACAGCACTTAAAATATATTTTCCAATTCTGAGGCTTATATTTTGACATTCTATTATTTTTCTGAAGTTGAATATCAAACACATGACTCACAAATGTACTTCCTAATGATGTCACTTTTTTATTAAATTAGTGACATTCTTTTTCATTAGTGCATTCTTTTTCTATACTTTATTAAATTGTAATTTTTCCATTAAATTATTTATATATTCAATTTATATCCCAATTGCTTCTTCCTTCACAGTCCCCTCCCCCATACCACCCTAATGTTTTCTGAAAAGGTAGAGGCCCCCTTGGAAATCCACTCACACTGGCACATCAAGACTTTGTAGGGCTAACCGCATCCTCTCCCGTTTAGGCCAGACTAGGCAGCCTAGTTACAGGAATGGATTCCACAGATAGGGAACAGCTTTATGGACTGACCCCACTCCAGTTGTTGGGTAACTCACATGAAGACTGAGATTCACATCTGATACATAAGTGCAGGGGGACGGTGACAGCCTGTATATGGTATTTGGTTGGTAGTTCGGTTTCTGAGAGCCCCCAAGGGTCCACATTAGTTGACTCTGTTGGCCTTCCTGTGAGGTTCTTATCAGTTTCAGGGCCCTCAGTACTTCCTCCAACTCTTCCTTAGGAGTTCCCCAGCTTTGCCCAACATGTGACTGTGGGTCTCTGCATCTGTTTCAGTCAACAGCGAAGTGGACTGTCTCAGAAGACAGTTATGCTAGAGTCCTGTTTGCAAGCATAGCAGTATCAGTAATAGTGTCAGAGATTGGTGCTTGCCCATGGAACGGATTTCAAATTGGGCTGGCTATTGGTTGTCTATTCCTTCAGTCTCTGTTCCATCTTTGTCTCTACTTTTCTCTTAGACAGGACAAATTTTGAATTGAAAATCTTGTGGGTGGGTTGGTGTCCTTTTCTCTGCACTGGTGGCCCTGCCGGGGTACAAGAGATGGCCTCTTCAAGTTCCATATTCCCATTGCTTTGAGTCTCAGCTAAATTCACCCCCATAGACTCCACAAGCTTCCCTCACTCCAGGTTTCCGGAAGCTCCTAGAGTTGCACCCCACTACCCTTGCCTGCCAGCTTCAGATTTCATTCATTTTCATTAGCCTCTGGTCCTTTCTTTATTCTCTCCCCACACCAGATCTTGAACCCTCTCTTTCCCCTCCCCATTTGCTATTCCACACAGTTCCCTCCCTCCATCTGTTTCCTATGACCATTTTATTCCTCCTTCTAGGTGAGATGCTTGGGTTCTCACTTGGGCCTCTCTTCTTGTTTAACTTCTTTGGGTCTGGAGAATATAGCTTGGGTGCACTATATTTTATGGCTAATATACACTTATATGTGTGCAAATACTATGCATGTCCTTTTGGGTCTGGGTTATATCACTTGGGATAATATTTTCTAGTTCTATCCATTTTCCTGCAAAACTCATGGTGCTTTTGTTTTTAATAGCATATTGCATTCTGTAAATGAACCACATATTATGTATCCCATCCTTCAGTTGAGAGATATCTAAGTTATAACCAGCTTTTGACTATTAGCAATAAAGGTGCTATGAATAAAGTGGTGAATTTGTCCTTGGGGTATGGTGGAGCATCTTTTAGGTGAATCTTCAGGTAGAACTATTTCTGATTTTCTGAGAAACCACCAAATTGGTTTCCAGAGTAGTTGTCCAAGTTTGCACTTCTACCAACAATGGAAGCATGTTCTCTTTGCAACACATCTTTGCCAACAATGCTGTCACTTGAGTTTTTGACCTTAGCCATTCTGATAGGTATAAAGTGGAATCTCAGGATTGTCTTGATTTGCATTCCCTGGATGACTAAGGACTTTGAACATTGCTTTAATGGTAATAAGCCATTAGAGATTCCTCTTTTGAGAATTCTGTGTAGCTCTGTACCCCAATGTTTAATGAAGTAATTTGGCGTCCGACTTACTGAGTTCTATTTTTTTAATTATATAATCCTTCTTTTACAGTCAAGTCATTATCCCTCTCTGATCATTCCCTATCCCATATGTCCTTTCCCATCTCCAAGAGAATGTTTCCCCTCCCCCACCCCCACCTCAGAAGACCTCCCCCTCCCTGGGGCCTCAAGTCTCTCAAGGGTTAGGTACTTTTTCTATCACTAGGGCCAAAATAGTCAGTACTCTGCTGTATATGTGTTGGGGGCCACATATTAGTTGGTGGATGTTTCCTGGTTGGTAGTTCAGGGTCTGAGAGATCTCAGGGGTCCAGGTTAGTTGAGACTGTAGGTCCTCCTATGTGGTCACCCTACTCTTTAGCTTTTCCCTAATTCAACCACAGGGATCACCACCTTCTTTCCATTGGTTGAGTGTTCAGCCACTTGTTGGGCCTCTCAGAGGGGAGACACGCTAGGCTCCTATCTATAAGCACACCAAAGCATTAGTAATAGTGTTAGGCCTTGGAGTCTCTCCTTGAGCTAGAATCCAATTTGGGCCTGTCATTGGACCTCCTTTCCCTCAAGCTCTTCTCCAATTTTGTCCCTGGAGGTCTTTTAGATAGGAACAACTCTGGGTTACAGTTTTTGACTGTTGGATGGCAACTCCATCCCTCTACTTGATGCCCTTTTTCCTGGAGGTGGATTCTACATGTTCCCTCTTGCCACTATTAGGCATTTCATGTTTGAATCCTGAGTGTATTTTATCTTACAAGTCTCTGGTATATTCTAGAGAGTCCCCCCACGCCCCATGTACTATCTCCTAAGGTTGCCTATTTCCATTTTTTCTGCTGGCCCTCAGTGTTTCACTCCTGTTTCCAGACCCCCCTCAATACCTGATCATGTTTCCCTTTTCCCCTCCCTGTCCCTTCTCCCACCCTGAGCTCTTTTACAAGGGGAACTTCTAATGAATGCTTCTATTTCCTTAGCAGTTATAGGAATATTTATATAGTTTACCTGATCTTGATTTAACTTTGATGAGTTATATATGTCTAAAGACCATCCATTTCATTTAGATTTTCCAGTTTTCTGGAGTAATCTTTTGAAGCAAGACCTACTGATTTTTTTTTTTTTAATTTCCTTAGTGTCTGTTGTTGTATTTCCCTTTTCATTTCTAATTTTGTTAATGTTTATACTATCTTTCTGTGTTTTAGTTAGTTTGGCTAAGGGTTTGTCTATCTTACTGAGGGTTTGTCTATCTTACTAATTTTTCAAAAAAAAAAAAACAGCTCTTAGTATCATTGATTCT
Source organism: Rhynchomys soricoides (assembly GCA_019843965.1). Classification (NCBI taxonomy): domain Eukaryota; kingdom Metazoa; phylum Chordata; class Mammalia; order Rodentia; family Muridae; genus Rhynchomys; species Rhynchomys soricoides. The sequence continues at coordinate 944,885 of JADRCH010000260.1, forward strand.
TTATATTGTTCTCTTTGTAAGTTATTGCTTGATTTTAGCTTTGAGTTTGATTAGTCCTGACATCTACCTCTCTTTGGTATGTTTACTTCTTTTCGTTTTAGAGTTTTCAGGTGTGTTGTTAAAGTGTTGGTATGAAGTTTCTCCATTTTTTTATGGAGCCACTTAGTGTTGTGAACTCTTAGCACTGATTTCACATGAACAGCTCTATATCAATGACCACTGAGTCACAGAAGAGTTAAGAAAGAAATCAAAGACTATCTAGAGTTAAATAAAAATGAAGGCACAGACTGCTTAAACTTGTGGGACACAATAAAAGCAGTGTTATGTGGAAAGTTCTTATAGCAGTATGCCTTCATAAATTGTTATTTTCATAGTTGTGAAAATATTGGACTTCTAATGCAAAAAGAAAAAATATCTATTAATTTATAACTCTATAAAGTATAAAATATATTTAATCTTTGAAAAGATACTATAGTAAAAACAATCCAGATAACATCAAATCACTAAAATAACATTGGGAGACTATACATCTCTAAGTTTTTTTAATCTACGAGAATTTTTGGTTCAGATGGTATAGAATTGCTGAAGCTAAAACAGGAAGAAACCAACAGTGTTATACACCATAAGGTGAAATTCAGAATTTCTATAATGACTAGAAATGAAGGACATTGTTTTTTTCAAAAATAAAGAATGGAAAGTGAAGAATCACAAGATAGTCTTATAAGTCTACAATGGCCATTACTACAACTATAAATTGTGGAGAGTCCAAGGAAAGTTCTAAAAGGCAGATGTGAAGTTAGTCCCAAGTAAAGAGACAAATATATCATGTCTAGACTCTTTTTCACTGCTGAGGTCAGATGTATCAACTATTCCTGCCCAACCAACATGACTGAACCATATGACTAAGGATTATGCAATCTACTGTCCAAAATGGAACTTGGAAGACAAACAGGATATCTACTATTGTAGTAACTGTGCTTGAAAAATAAGCATGTACAAAGCCTGCTTATGGGAAATCAGTCGGATAGCTTACAACTTTCCTGTTAACAGGGCTGACCTGATGTCTTGGGCTAAGTCCTGGCATGTAGAATAACTATTGAGACAAGGTTTTGCCTCAATATACTAAGAATAGCTGAATAATAAAATAACATCATATAAATTATAAATATAAACATATTAGGACTCCCAGAGAAGCAAGTGGGAGTGCAAAAAATAAAATTGTCATAATACAGAATTTAAAATATAGTATTATTGTTATTACTATTAGTGGTGTGTGTGTGTGTGTGTGTGTGTGTGTGTGTGTCTGTGTGTCTGTGTCTGTGTATCTGTGTCTGCATGTATGGGTTCCACTTATAAAAATGTCAGCCATCTTGCCAGCCCTACATAATTTTAATAGATGATATGCATTGAGATTATTTCATTGACAGCCATTATAATGAGTAGTCCTAGAATTAAACAGACAATAAAAGTTAGAGAAATGAAAATTCTTCAGGACATAAAATACTGGATATCCAAACCAATGTGCACATTTGATGTAGTTTCAGATTTGTAAGTGGATATTGTTATCACTGACTTTACACTATAATAACATTATACTTTATAGATTATCTATTTAATTTAAAAATTACTAAGCTCATTGCACTTTCATTTAACTCTAAATTGTATAACTTTCACCTTAATGAGGCTCCATATTCCTTAGTTATTGAAAGAGTTAATATACCATTTATTGATGCTTCCTATGCTAGAAAACTTTCTATATCTTTTGCAACTTTCCAAAGTGCAGGTGGTCAAAGAATTTCTTTTACAAGTATGCAGATTGCTGTTCCTCAAAGCCTTTTCCCTCTATGATGCTAAATTTAGATAAACATGAAAAATGAGGAAGATATTTAGTCATACAAATCTCAAAGGACCAAGACACCAAAATAAGTATGTTTTCAACTCTTCTCACATCTGGTGCTCAACATGAAACTGGAATATTGAAACATTGCTAAAGAATGCTTCTTTCAAAGGATTGATTCAAAATTGTATAGCAATATCTACTAGTGCAACTAGCATCATTATAAAGAAAAATTCCTCAGTGATGTATTAATTTAAAGAAAGCTATTCTTAAAATAATACTTTAGAATAGTACGGTACAGTGCAGATATGAAGATATATTTAGAAATAGTTTACTTTTCATTAAAGAAGGTGGATTTTTACCTTAATCCCAAATGTAGTATTACAGATTTTACTAATGTGAAAAAATTCATTTCAAATTTATCAAGTCAAATTCTACCTCCACACCATCACTCTGAATCACAGCAAAATAAATTAAATGTAGGAAATGTAATATTTAGAGTAAATATCTCATTTTATGATAATTAGCATAACATAAATATCTCAGGTTATTTTAAATGTCATAATAACATTAGACACATAAACAAAAACAACTATTATTTTGTCTAGGTATTATAAAATATTTTTTATTGTTTACCATTTTATTCATTCTTTGTGAATTCTACATCATACACCTCAGTCACACTCACCTCCCTGTTCCTTTATATCTGTCCTTTGTCCTTGCAACCTCACCCCCTTCCAAAAAAGAACAAAAAAGCCCATCTAATTGTGGAAGCTGTAGCATATGACACTATACCCTTTTGTCAACACTTCTTTACTTGCAAATGTACATTGAAATTATTCATTGGTCTAGTTTGAGGCCTCTAGCTTCTACTTCTCTATCAATACTGGATCCTGGATGCCTCTTGGATATCCTATTGTTTTCCTGTGCTATGAAGATACTGTTGATTTGTATCTATAGGACCAGCTGCCCCTTCACACACACTAGCAATTCATAGACAGGGTAGATGTTGGGGAGGGTCAAACTCAAAACCCTTGATTCCTGAGTGTTGGCTGCCCTGCTCAGTCTGCCAGTTTTCCCATACCCACATGACCAGAGTGAACTTTTCAGCACTGTCCTGGATAGATCCCACAATGCCTCATCTGTCAAAGGTCAGAGCGAGTTCTCCTGCTCATATTCTCCTTGGGGCTGCCTCACTGACAACTCCTGCAACCAGGATTATAATTCCCAGACCTATCTCCTGAGTGCTGCATCCTGTGAGGGGAAGAGCCAGCTCTCCTGCTTTCATAACTTCAGGGCTAGGTCTCCTGTCTGCCATAGATGGCAAGGTGCAAAGGGGTTTGACGGCATCTCTCTCTCCTCAAATAAATAAATGGCAGGATCAGCATTCCCATGCTCACATTTTCAGGGTCTGATCAACCACAAAGCCTGCAACCATGGCCAGCTCTACTGTGCTGCCCAGGCATAGTGTAGGGTTGCAGCTGGTGAGGGGCAGGGACAACTCTCCCTTTCTGGCTGAACTATGCCCACAGAAACAGGGATAACTCTATTAGGTGATTCAGGCAGGATAGGGTGCCTGTTCTCTAGAGTGCTGCACCTGGCTAGGGGTTGGATCAGTTCTTATGATTTCAGAGCAAGCATTCCCACATGCTGTAGGTAGAAAGGGTCACAGGACAGGCATCTCTCCCTTATCCATAAAACTGCCATGCAGATGAGTGGTGGGTTCAGCTCTCCATACTAACAGCCTCTGTATGGATCTCCACAACCTCTCAAACCAGGGCCCATACTATTGTGCTTCCTGGAGAGGTGTGGGGCCTGCTTCCCTGAGTACTGCATCTGGTGAAGGGCAGGACAGCTCTGTACACCCCTCAGACATTAACACAATGCGAGTCAGAAGCCCAGACCAGGGATATCTGCCTGGCTTTGGTGGTAACAATACCATGCGGCCTCAAGGCCATGGACTCAAACAGGGTTCTTGGTGGCATCATAGGTCAGGAGCTCATTATGTCCTTAAGTGGCAGCAGGCTGCTCACATCAGGATGTTCATGATCTGCTTCAAACCTCCAGTTGTGCTTCATTTTATTGTTCATAATTCTTCTGCTCTTTCTTTTCTATCTCTTCACGGCTTACTTGCTCATCTTAGTGGCACTTGGAGGATCTGGTCATCTCAACAGTGCTATGTCCCACCCATGCTATGTGCCACCAGGCAGAGGCCATCTCAAGAATGATGGGTAAATCAAATGAAGTAAAATAAAATATAGGCAAAATAATCAATATAGAGGGTAACCACATTTTGAGCAATTCAATTATTTCTGTAAATTATGTTAATATTGTCAGTTATTTAAGGTTTTAAGAAATCTCCTTTTCTATTCTTCCCTCTGCTCCTCACACCTCCCCTTCTAACACCCCCCCCCCATCTCAGGAGCTTTACTACATTGACAAAGGTATGTTTATTGTTATCTCTCATCGAATCATTTCTAAGTAGCAATGTTGGTGAGATTTCATGGCTATACAACCATATCTAAGAGACACAATCTCACAGCAAACTTCCTTATCATCTGGCAATTATCATCTTTCTGGCCATTCTTCTGAAATGTTCCCTGAGTGTTGGTTGATGGAAGTGCACTGTGAAGCCATGAGCATTGGGCTCTACAACCTTGCCCTTTATTATTTGTATTTCTATAATAGTCTCCATCTAGTGAAACATAATTTCTCTTGATGTGGGGTAAGGATTACAGCTATCTGTAGGTATAAGCACAAATGTTTAGTGTATAGTTAGGCATCATGCTGGTTTAGTAAAGCGATGGTTGTAGCTTCTCCTCTAAGATTCATGAGTTTACTAAGCCTGTGTAGTTAGCTCAGTTTCCAGAATGAGGCCATGTTTTCCCTCTTTTTGAGTAGTTCTTAGTACAGTTAACAAGCTGTGACTGTTGCTATGGTATACAGTCCACTGTTTCAGCCTTCAGGCTATCATACCATTCTGACCATTGTTGTGCTTTATAGACTTCATAGCACTTTAGGTCTATTGTAATGCTTCATTCCTTTGGAAACTTAAATGGTCCCTTCTGTTACCATAAAAACTGTACTCAGGGAAAAGGAATTCAAATCAGTTCCATATCAGTAGTACCTGGGTCCCGTATCTATAGTACATAGTCTCTTCAACAATTGGGACCTACTTTCCATATCTGGAGGTGGAGAGAACAATAGAAAGTCTGTAATATCGGGTATGTCTCTTGAATGATAATCAATAACTGGAAAGCATACTTCTCATGTGTGATATTTCATATTTTTTCATAGTCTTTGGCTCTTGAAAGAAACATTGCCAGACCAGATGACAGTATGTCATTTATATCATACATATTTAAATTAAACCATATATATATATATATATATATATATATATATATATATATATATACATATATATATAAAGTTTATATACAGACTGAAATGCATTATAGTTTTAGATAGACAAGTGTCATCTCTTATGATTTCTAGTCTTCATTACTTTTGTGTTAGCTTACTCTTTTCCCCCTGAATTTACTGTTCTCTCCCTTCCCTACTTTGTACCTCTTTATTTCCCCATTTCATTCATCAGATTCTTTCTAATTGCTATTCCTCTCTCTATAGCTCTCATATCCTCAAAATGGTACCTGTTATTCTTTCCTGGTTTATCCATTAAATTGGAAAGCTGAAAATAAATGGATGAATTTCTAGGTTGAGCAAAACCACAAAAATTAAACTAAATTTTTTTTTTCAAACACTTAAACGGACTCTTAACTAATTAGATTTAAATAGCAATAAAAGACTTCCAGCTAAAATAGTCCTGGGCAGATGGATTTACACAGGAATTCTACCAGATTTCCAAAAATTATCTATAATCAATCATTAATAAACCATTAAATAACCAGAGTCAACACTCCCAAAAGTCTCTAAAACCAATTTCATTCTACTACCAAAGGCAGGTAATGACACAAGTAAAAATGGAAACTAAGAGCCAATACTCTTGATAAACATAGGCTCAGAATATGTTCAATAAAACACTCTCAGACAGATATACATCAGAAAGTTTATAAAATATACATTGGCTTTGTTCCTGAAACATAGTGCTAGTTCAGTAAATGTAATAAATCACAAGAATGTGCTTAAAAACAAAAATCACAAGACTTTCTCAATGAGTGCAGAAAGATATTGTGATAAAATACAATATGATTTTGTGATAAAGACACTAGAGAATGCAAAGATAGAAAGAACATACTTCAATATAATAAAAGAACTAAGTGTTGCAATAGGCAAGATAAAGAAATTAAAGAGAAACAAATAAGGAAAGCAGAAATCAAAGCATCCTTATATGCAGATGATACATTACTCATTAGAAATCTCAAATTTTCCCTCAGAAAATTTCAAAAAATTATTTAAAAACATCAGCAATGTGAAAGAATACAGAATTGCCTTGTGGAAATCAGTAGTTTTCTATAAAACAATAACAAAAATAGAGGGAAAGAGATTGTGGACAACACCCCCATTTACAATAACCTTAAATAAAATAAGTTATCTAAGAATAAACCTAATCAAGGAAATGAAGGACCTCTACAATGAAATGTTTAAACCTCTGAAGTACAAAATATAGAAAAACACTAGAAACAGTAAAAAACATCCTATGGTAATGGATTAGTAGAATTAATACTCTTGAAATGACCATTTACAAAATCTTTTTACAGATTCAATACAAAATTAATAAAATTCCTATATAATTCTTCAGAGAGATAGAAAAATGTTCTAGAATTCATAAGTAGTCTCAAGATACTCTGAAAACCAAAATAATCCTGTGATAAAGAAAAAATAATGGTAAACAGATTACCATTTCATATCTTAAGGTCTATTATATGCCTTCCGGTCTGAGTTGGTGCCCTGAGCAGACCTTGGGTGCTAGATCCATAGCCAATCTCATAATACCCAGAGGAAGCTCGACTCTCAGATGCTTTAACACACACAGGATCATAGGTAAGGAGGTCACAACATCTGCCTCAACACCAGGAGTAACTGGGACCCCCAGGTCCAGGGACACAGGAACTCCCACTCAGCCATTGGCCCAGGTTCCTTCTGATCTGAGCCAGTACCCTGAACAGACCATGGGCATTAGCTTCACACCCAGTCCCACAACACTTGGGGAGAGCTCAACTCTCAAGTACTCTAACACTTTCAGCATCATAGGTGCTCTAACATGGCCAGGATCACAGGATCTCAGAAACTTGGTCACACCAGGATTTCAGGATTGAAGAGGCAGCTTGACTCCTAAGAGCTCTGACACACCATAATATCAGGATCACAGGGTCCAAAAATAACAAGATCACAGAGACAAAAATAACTATATAAAGAATTAACAAAATCCGGAACTGGTTTGTTGAGAAAATCAACAAGATAGATAAACCCTTAGCCAGACTTGCCAGAGGGCACAGAGATGGTATCCAAATTAATAAAATCAGAAATGAAAAGGGAGATATAACAGCAGAAACTGAGGAAAATCAAAAAATCATCTAATCCTACTCCAAAAGCTTATATTCAACAAAACTGGAAAATCTGGATGAAATGGATAATTTTCTAGACAGATACCAAATACCAAAGTTAAATCAGGATCAGATAAATCATCTAAACAGTCCCATAACTCCTAAAGAAATAGTAGCAGTCATTAAATGTCTCCCATCCAAAAAAAAAAAAAAAAAAAAAAGACCAGGACCAGATGGTTTTAGAGCAGAATTCTATAAGACCTTCAAATAAGACCTAATCCAACACTCTTCAAAGTATGCCACAAAATAGAAACAGAATGAATACTACCTAATTTGTTCTGTGAAGCCACAATTACAATTATGCCTAAATCACACAAAGACTCAACAAAGAAAAAGAACTTCAGACCAATTTCCCTTATGAATATTGATGCAAAAATTCTCAACAAATTTCTTGAAAAACAAATCCAAAAGCACATCAAAATAATCATCCATGATGATCAAGTAGGCTTCATCCCTGGCATGCAGGGATGGTTCAATATGTGGAAATCCAACAACATATATAAACAAACTCAAAGGGAAAAAAAATCACATCATCTCATTAGATGCTGGGAAATTATTTGACAAAATTTAACACCCCTTCATGGTAAAAGTCTTGGAAATATCAGGAATGAAGACACATACCTAAACATACCAAAATACATACAGCAAACCAGTAGCCAACATCAAACTAAATGGAGAGAAACTTGAAACAATTCCACTAAAATGAGGGGTAGACAAGGTTTCCCACTCTCTCCCTTACCTTTCAATATAGTACTTGAAGTCCTAGCTGAAGTAATCAGACAACAAAAGGAGGCCAGAAGGATAGAAACTGGAAAGGAAGAAGGCAAAATATCACTATTTGAAGATGATATGATAGTATACTTTAGTGATCAAAAAATAACCACCAGAGAACTCCTAAACCTGATAAACAACTTCAGCAAAGTGGCTGGATATAAAATTAGCTCAAACAAATCAGTAGCCTTCCTCTAGACAAAGGATAAACAAGCTGAGAAGAAATTAGGGAAACAATGCCCTTCACAGTAGTCAAAAATAATATAAAATATCTTGCTGTGACTCTAATCAAGCAAGTGAAAGATCTGTATGACAGACATTCAAGTCTCTAAAGAAAGAAACTGAAGATCTCAGAAGATGGAAAGATCTCTCATTCTTATGGATTGGGAAGATTAATATAGTAAAAACGGCCATTTTGTGGAAAACAATCTATAGATTCAATGCAATCCCCATCAAAATTCCAACTCAAATCTTCATAGAATTAGAAAGAGCAATTTGTAAATTCATGTAGAATAACCAAAAACTCAGAATGCCAAAAGTTATTCTCAACAGTAAAAGAATTTCTGGGGAATCACCATCCCTGACCTCAAGCTGTAATATAGAGCAATAGTGATAAAACTGTATGGTATTGGTACAGAGAGAGGCAGGAAGATCAATGGAATAGAATTGATGACTGAAAAATGGACCCAAACCCCTATGGTCACTTGACCTTGGAAAAAGGTGCTAAAATCATCCAGTGGAAAAAAAGACAGCATTTTCAACAAATGGTGCTAGTTGAACTGGTAGTCAGCATGCAGAAAAATGGAAATGATCCATTCTTGTCTCCTTGTACAATGCTCAAGTCCAAGTGGATCAAGGACCTCCACATAAAACCAGATACCCTGAAACTAATAAAAGAGAAAGTGGGGAAGAGCCTCGAACACATGGGTACAGGAGAAAATTTCCTGAACAGAAAACCCATGGCTTATGCTCTAAGATCAATAATCAACAACTGGGACCTCACAAAATTACAAAGCTGTACGGCAAAGGAAACTGTCAGTAGGACAAAATGGCAACCAAGAGATTGGAAAAATATCTTTACCAATCCTACATCTGCTATAGGAGTAATATCCAACATATACAACGAACTCAATAGGTTTGACTCCAGAAAACCTAATAACCCTATTTAAAAAACAGGATGCAGAGCTAAAAAAAAAGAATTTTCAAGCCAGGAATATTGAATGGCTGAGAAGCACCTAAAGAAATGTTCAACATCCTTATTCATCAGGGAAATGCACATCAAAACAACTCTGAGATTCCATGTCACACCAGTCAGAATGGCTAAGATCAAACACTCAGGTGACATCAGATGCTGGTGAGGATGTGGAGATAGGAACATTCCACTATTGTTAGTAGCATTGCAAGCTTGTACAATCACTCTGGAAATCAGTCTGGCAGTTCCTCAGAAAATTGGACATAGTATTACCTGAGGGCCCAGCTATACTGCTCCTGGGGATATAACCAAAAGATTCTCCAACATATAACAAGGACACATGCTCCACTATGTTCGTAGCAGCCTTATTTATAATAACCAGAAGCTGGAAACAACCCAGTTGTCCTTCCATAGAGGAATGAATACAGAAAATATGGTACATTTACACCAATGGAGTTCTACTTAGCTATTAACAACAATGTTTTCATGAAATTCTTAGGCAAATGGATGGAAGTAAAAAATATCTTCCTGAGTGAGGTAACTCAATCCCAAAAGAACACATATGGTATGCACTCACTGATAAGTGGATATTAACCCAAAAGCTCAGAACACCCAAGATCCAATTCACAGACCACATGAAGCTCAAGACAAAGGAAGACTAAAGTTTGAGTGCTTTGATCCATCTTAGATGGAGGAACAAAATATTCATGGGAGCAAATATGGAGACAAAGTGTGTTGCAGAGATTGAAGGAAAGGCCACCTAGAAACTGCTTCACCTATAAATCCATTCCATATACCTTCACCAAAAGCAGACACTATTGTGGATGCCATGAAGTGCTTGCTGAAAGGAGCCTGATATAGCTGTCTCCTGAGAGGCTCTGCCAGAGCCTGACAAATATAGTGGAAGATGCTTGCAGACAACCATTGGACTGACCACGGGCTCCCCAATGGAGAAGTTAGAGAAAGGACTGAAGGAGCTGAAGGGGTTTGCAACCTCATAGGAAGAACATTATCAACCAAGCAGATCCTCCCTCCTCCCCCAGAGCTCATAGGGACTAAACCACCAACCAAGGTGTTTACATAGAGGAACCCATGGCTCCAGCTGCATATGTAATAGAGAATTGCCTTTTTGAGCATCAATGGGAGAAGTGGTCCTTGATCCTGTAAAGCCTAGATGCCCCAGTGTAGGGGAATGTGGGGGGAAGGAGCTGGGAATTCGAGGAGAAGAAATAGCTGGGAGTGGATGAGTTAGGTGGGGGAACACCCTCATAGAAGCAGGGAGGGGGTATGGGATAGGGTGTTTCTGGGGGTAGGGGTGACCAAGAAAGGGGTTAACATTTGAAATGTAAATAAAGAAATTCCCAATACAAAAAAGAAAAGAAAAGAAAAGAAAAGAAAAAGGATAAAGAAAACCACCAGGTATCTAAAAATAAAGGGGGGGGGAGAAATAATGATGTGATATAATCAAAATGATCTTGAATAGAACAGAGTAAATGAGAGAGAGAGAGACAGAGAGAGAGAGAGAGAGAGAGAGAGAGAGAGAGAGAGAGAGGGAGAGAGAGGGAGAGAGGGAGGTAGGGAAGAGAAATCCCATAAAGACACAAAATTAGAAACCTTGATATACAAGCAAAAGATAGGAAGAAAGGAAAGAGATATATACTTTTTATTGGCTTTAAAATGGAGGCTGGATAATCCATTCCTATCCAGCATTCTTATTCCTGTCAAAGTTACAGTTGGCTTTGTCTTCAAATCCATCAAGTGGAAGACATGGATACAAGTTGTTATTTTTGCTAACAATTGGCAAATATTTTCTAGTATTATTCTCTACAGTCTTGTCTTACTTGATGTCATTTTAGTTCTGTTGAACACATTTTCCATATTTATTTAACAATCTTGATTAAAATTCCAAAGGTTTTGTACATTATCAGTAGAGCATAAGCATGGCAGCTTGCAGGTCTACAGGTTGCTGGAGAAGGAGCTGACAGTTCTATACCCCGATCTGCAAAAAAGCATAAAGAAAGAGAGACTGGGCCTGTAATAGGCTTTGGAAACCTCAAATCTAACAGCCAGTGGCATACTTCTGTCCACAATGCCAGACGTCCTGATGCTCCTAATACTTTTAGAGAGTTCTACTTCCTGGGTACTGCACATTCAAATATATGAGCCTATGAATTGTATCCTTCTTTAAACCATCACAATACACAAATGATTTTAATATCTGCAGAAATAGTATATTGTCCCACATATGTACATCCCACTATTTGCTATAGACATTTTGAAAATAGAAATACTAATTCTAAAACCTATGGTTTTTCATAGAACATAAAAATCTTAGACATGTATATTTATTGAATCCTATAATGTTGTTCTCTGTAAGTGCTTACCTATGACATATAAGATAGAGAACTGGTGTCTGAAGTAATGTGAAATATGAAGTGGAATTCTGGAGTCGCTGCATATATTTGAACAAGTTATAAAACTATCTATGACTCATCTATCTTGTTAATAAAAGGAGAAATAATTTTTGAGCCATTAGGATTTGATGTACTTAAATTTCTTGTAATAGTTTCCCTGGTTGTGGAAATGTCAATATTTTTATCTGTTTCCTCAAAAATGTTTTAAAAGGAGGAAGAAACAAACAACAACAAAATAAAAAGGCTTAAACATAAGAAATCACTAATAAACACTGCTCTATCTGCAAGCACACTCCACTCTTGATAAGGAAATTACTGCTATCTCATCCACACAGAACTTCAGAGTCACATACAAGTGACTATGGGGATGAGGAACAAATTATCCACAGATTCTCCATTGTAGTAAGCATAAAAGAAAATCATTTTCTTCAGGACAATTATTGTTTTAAACAATACTGGATCATGAAATCTTGGGGAAACTCATCAGTTTGCATTACACAGCTAGAGCAAATCTCTCTCTTCTGCCATTCTAATGTCATAAAATAGTAACTCTAGTTGACCATGAAACTTTCTTAAAATTGTAACTATGCATATGTAGCTCATCCTTGATCTCCAATAAATAAAATGAAATGCTGAAATTAAACTAGGGAAAATTTTTATGATATGTGTACCTGATGACTCATATCTAGATAAAGTACACAAAGATGTCCTAGGCTCATCAATAAAAGAGTCAAAATTTGATAAGTGATTTATAAACTTATTTTACAAAATGTGCTACCTGTATATTGAACATGTGAAAATATGCTTATTGTAAGTAGTCATTTGAACAATTCTGTTTAGATTCATATTCACTTGCCACTGCACAGCCCCTGAAATATGCAAATTAAAACAAAAGCCCAACAAACACAGAAGGGCAAAAGCAACTGGAAATTTCACTTCACTGGTATAGAAAAATCTATACTACTGTACTAACTAGAAATGTTTTCATGCATCTGTGAGTGTTATTTGGATACATATAATATTCAATGTCATTAATTTGCATATTTGTCTTATATGTTTGTCAGTCTATAAATTTTGCTTTAAAAAGCTAGAATATTCATGAAATAATAATCTTTAGATTCACTGATTTATTTTAATGTTTTATGAAATTTTTGCTTGACAATTATGAAATTATATAATATGTGTCGATGGCTCTTGTTTAAATGTACTGTAAATAATATACATCAGGTATAAGGACACATAATATTTCCATACATTTATATAAACATTTGAAAATTTTCTCTATCTGAATTTTCTATAACTATTTTAACCTTTTTGTAAAATATTGAAATTTTAAAAAGTGATAATCCTGAATTGAATTGCATAATGCAGGGAACAAAATCAATCTGGAAACATTAAAATCTATCATTTTATATTCAAAGATGAATTTGTGAAAATATTGCATATGTAAAACAAAAATTAAAGATATAAAATATAAATAATTCAAGAAACATAGATTGTAGAATATAAAATATGACATGAAATAGCACTGAGTTAAAATGGCTCTTTCAGTTACCATATTAGTTTCTCAAATCTAGCAAAATTTACAAGTACAAAATGTAACAAACCCACAACAGAAACTAAGGTTTTGACAAATCTTTGAAATACCAGTGACTGGGTGAATGCCAGTGAGAACATTAAACTGAACTTGTAAAGCTGTAGGCGGGTGGTTGAGCCTAGATTCTCATCTTTAAGTATCTCATGAAAGTCCTCACCTAGCAGCAGAGGAAACAATGCAATGATTTTGTCTGAAAGGTGAAAGATAAGTATAACATTGGAGTAGTTAGACTATTTAGAATTATGACATCATCTTTCCTCTAGAGTGAACAAGGCACATACAGATAGCATTTAAAATTTTTCATTTGAAAGGAATCAAACCTCTGTTGAGGTAAATCTGAAGCCTCTATTTTGGATTTGACAACTATAGAAAAGTCTTCATTTGGAGACTCCCATTTTATAATAGGATTTAGCTCATGTGTCTTAATAAAAGCCTGACAAAATAAACTTAATCTTCATCAATAATAACCTCTTATAATTAATATTCAAAAATAATGCATCAGAGATAATATATTAGTTTCAGATTGACAAAAGACGTTGCTACTATTACCAGCTATATGGATAACTGTCCTAAATTCCATCATAAAGTTTTTCCCTTATATTCTTAAATTATTTATGCTTTTATTTTATTGAAAATATATTTATTAATATAACATTTTTTACCATGATTTTCCCTCCCCCATCTCCTATACGTTCCTTTCTAGTTTCTCACCCATTCACTTTCAAGTCTTCATTCTCTGTACTTAAAAATCAGGATAGGGGTTTCTGGAGGGGAAACTGGGAAAAGGGATAACATTTGAAATGTAAATAAATAAAATATCCAATTAAAATATCAGACAAGTAAAGCAAACAAACCAAAGGGTATAAAATAAAGAGAAAAAAGAAAAGAAAAACCATGAAAATCATATGAGAGAGAGAGAGAGAGAGAGAGAGAGAGAGAGAGAGAGAGAGGACTCCATTTAAAAAGAACAGTAAATTAAAATGTTTATACGAAAGACAAGTTTAAAAAACCACAGCCAAAACTTTATGAGAGAAAAACATCTCATCACAAACCATTGAGTTGATTCTGAGTAGGTTGTCTACTACAAGGCATGAGGCCTTTGCGTGAGCATGGTGTGTATACTCAGTGAGACTTTATTGGAGGAAATTAAGTTTTCTTTTGTAAGTTCTTGTTAATGGAGAAAGTGTTTTGGTTATGGATATAAGATAGTGCCCACTTCCTCCTCTCATTTCAGGGACCCATCTGCCTTGAAAGTATGCAAACCTTTTGCTTGTTGCTATCATTCTTGTGAGATCATGTGTATCTCAGTCTTGTAGTATTTGGAAGGTACTTGGTGTCTTCCATTCTTTACTTTCTGCCTCCTCTTCCACAACGTTTCTTGAGCCCCAAGAGGAAAGGTCTTTGCATCTGCTTATATCTACTGTTGGATAAAGCCTCTCAAGTGACATTTATGCTAGGACCTTGTCTGCAAGCAGAGAAGAGTGTCATTAATAGTATTAAGGGCTGGCTTTCTCCCATGGGATTGGTCTCAAATTAGGGCAGTCATTGGTTGTTTCTTTCCTCAGCCTGTGCTTCATCTTTGTCCTAGTACTTCTTGTAAGCAAAACAAACGTGGACTTGAAGGTGTTGTGAGTGGACTGATGTTCTGCTTCCTCCTCTGGAAATCCTGCCTGGCTACAGAGAGTGGCCATTTCAGTCTCTATATACCCTTGTGGTAGGAATCTAAGACAGAGTCACCCTCATAGATTCCACATATCATCTCCCATCACCGGGCTCCAGTATCACCTGAGATGCCACCCATCTCCATTCCCACTCACAGCCCTCTCTGGGTACTCTTCTACCCATACCTAATCACCATCCCTTTCCCCTCCTCACCTCCTTTCCTACCCAGTTCCCTCTCTGCTGTCAGATAACTATTTAGTTTCCTCTTCTAGGTAATATTCATGCATCCTTTCTTCAGACCTTATAAACCATTTTCTTTGGGTCTGTATATTGTAGTAGACATATCCTGCACTTTATGGCTAATGTCCACTTATAAGTGAGTATATATCATATGTGACTTTCTGGCTCTAGATTACTTCACTTAGGGTGATATTTTCAAATTCCATCCATTTACCTGCAAAACTCATGATCCTTCTGTTCTGAATTTCTGAATAGTATTCCACTGTTTAGGTGTACCATATTTTCTTTACCTATTATTCTGTTGAGGGACATCTAGATTGTTTCTAGTTTCTGACTGTTACAAATAAACCTACTTTGAAATAGTTGAGCAGTGTCCCTGTGGTATAGTTGGCAAGGGAAATATAAAAACAGACAATGAGAAAATTCAAATAATTATTAGTTCTTACTCCAATAGCTTGTGCTCCACAAAATTGGAATTGATTTTCTAGACAGATTCCTCTTACCAAAGTTAAATCCATATCAGGTAAACTATTTAAATAGCCCTGTATCCTCTAAGAAAACAGAAGCAGTAATTCCACTAAATAAAGCCCAGGGTTTTAGTGCAGAATTCTATCAGACCTTTCAGGAAGATCTAATACCAATACTCCTCAAACTATTCCTCAAAATAGAAACAGGAGGAATACTGCCAAGCTCATTCTATGAGTCTGGAGTTGCTCTGATACCTAAACCACACAAAGAGTAAACAAAGAGAATTTTAGACAATTTCTCTTATGAGCAACAATATATATGCAATATAATACTCACAAACTGAATTCAGGAACATATCAAAGCACCATCCATCATAGTGAAGTAGGTCTTATGATAAGTGTTCAATATACTAAAATCCATCATGTTAATCCACCCTATAAACAAACTAAAAGAAAAAAAAACACAATCATCACATTAGATACTGAAAAAGTTGACAAAATATAACATCACTTCTTGCTAAAAATCTTGAAGCTATCAGGATACAGGACACAAACCTAAACAGAATATAGGCAATATAAAGCAAGCTGATAGCCAACATCAACTTAAATGTATAAAAATTTAAATCAACTCTACTAAAATCAGGGACAAGACAATGCTGCCCCCTCTCTCCCCATCTATTCAACACAGTGCTTTAAGTTCTAACTAGAGCAATAAGACAACTAAAAAAAATATCAAGTGACATAAATTGAAAAGGAAGAATTCAAAGTATCACTCTTCACAGAAGTTATATTACATTGTTTAAACAAAGCAATTGTATGAGTTTTACTTCAAGGCCCATGGTCTATCTAGTGTCAGGTTCTTGGCTATGTTAGGCATGCTGTACATCTCATGGAGTAGACTAAATTTCAATTATATAGTAGTTGATTTCTACCACTTTTGTGCTATTATTGTACCAGCATGTCATGGAGCTAGGTAACCATTGTAGATTGAAGTATTTATATCTGGAATGGAGGTAACCATTTTCTTCAGTAGCATGCAGCAGAGTACCATCCAGTTCTATGAATACCACTCATTAAGGGAAATGTCAAGCTGTTAAAAAAACAGCTTAACTTTTTGGTGTTCAATTAAATATGTAGATATTGATTTCAGCAACAAGGCATTACTATCACTTTGTCAATAGTAACCAATGCCTGTGAAAATAGCCTGAGATATTTAGGGGTTCCCCTTGAGCTCCTTTGGCCAAAGTCTCACTCAAATGTCCTCATTCCTGGCACAAGGGGTTTGTCTCGTTAGAGTTTTACTGCTGTGAGCAGATACCATGGCCAAAGTATCTCTTATAAGAATAGCATTTAATTGGAGATGGGTTACAGGTTCAGAGAATCAGTCCATTATCATCAAGGTGGAAGCATTGCAGCACCTAGGCAGGCATGGTGCAGGAGGACCTGAGAGTTCTACATCTTCATCTGAAAGCTAGCAGAATACTAACTTCCACGCAGGTAGGATGAGTGTGTTAAAGCCCACACCCACAATGATATACCTACTCCAACAGGACCACCCCCACTCCAACTGGGCCACACCTTCTAACAGTGCCACTCCCTAGGCACTATTATATATACAAAGCTTTGTCTGTAGTAAGTTTCCACATGATACCTCACACGGCCATTAGTTTTAGCTGTCTTTCCCGGAACTTCTGTTTATAGGTATGTTCCATCTCCTCTCCATTTAATCTTCCTGTTCCAGTCTCCCATACCCTGTCTATCTTTAACTATATATTTTATTTCTCCTCCCTTAACTCTTGCCCATTACTCTACATTTAATCTCTGTTGTTATACAGATCTTGGCAGGCCTCCTATAGGTGTAAAAGCTAATATCCACATATAAATAAATAAATATCATATTTGTCTTTTGAGATCTGTGTAACCTTACTCCAGTTGTACTTTTCTAACTCTATACATTTACCTCTGAATTTCATAATTTTATGTTTTAACAGGTGAATAATAATATAGTGTATATATCCACAAAATTTTCATCATCTAGTCATCATTTCACAAACATTTAGGGTGTTTCCAATTTCTGTTTGTATAGTCAGCAATGAACATGGATGAGCAAGAGTCTCTTTAGTAGGATGTAGTATCCTTTATATATATGCCCAAAGGTGGCATAGCAGGATTTTTAGTTAAATCCCCAGAATCCTGAGGAATTGCCACATTGATTTTTCAATAATCACTGTACAAATTTTCACTCTCATTGGCAATGGATGAGTATTACCCTTAGCTTGTATCCTTATCAGCATGAACTGTCATTTGTTTCATTGACCTTGACCATTCTAGTTGATGTAAGATGAAATTTCAAATTAGATTTGGTTGGCATTTTACAGATAACTAGTGTTGCTGATCATTTATTTTGAGTTTTCTTAATGATTTGAGTTCTTGTTTTGAGAATTCTCTGTTTAAATATGTACCCATTTTTAAAATTTTGTCATTTTTTTCTTGGTATACAATTTATTTCATTTCTTTATATATTTTAGATATCATCTAACTACAAGGCATATCCTATCCTGTATGTAACCTGCTGATTTGTCAGAATGATAGTATCCTTAGCCATAGAGAAGGTTTTAAGTTTCATTAAGTACATTTTTAAAATTTTTTCCTAGTACTTATGATATTGATGACCTGATAAGGCTTTTCCTGTCCAAATGAGTTCAAGACTGTTATTTGCATTTTCTTCTATCAGATTAAGAGTATCTGTCTTTATGTTAATGTCTTGATTCATTTGGAATTAACTTTTATACAGAGTGATGAATATAGATTTACTTGTATTCTTTTACATACATTCTTAATATGGATGGCAACTGTTTTGTATTTTGTTTATTGCATATGTTAATTGGGCTTCCAAATAACACTGGAATTCACATGTCTGAATGTAAGTCTCCACTGGTCCCTGCCCACAGTTGGCTCTAATTGGTAAATAAAGTTGCTGGAGGCAAATGGCTAAATGGCTAAGCAGGGAGACAGAGGCAGTACTTGAGGTTCATGGGCAAGGAAAGCAGAGAGAGAGAGAGAGAAGAAAAAAGAACCAACGCCAGTTAAGCAGAAAGATTAGGCCTGAGTAGTGCAGCACAAAGAAACTGCCACCATGTAAGAGTTGACATTCATGGCTCTAGAAGGCTACAGGCTTGAGTTTAGGGCTGCCAGGATGGAACATAGGATTTAGTAAGAAATAATTCAAGAGAATTGGAGGGGAAGGATGGTTTTGAAATGCCCAGACATTGTGTTATTTAAGGCATATTAAATATAAGGCTGCATGCTTGTGTGTGTGTGTGTGTGTGTGTGTGTGTGTGTGTGTGTTTCAGAAATCTGGAACACTGGACAAGTGATGAGGAACACACACCACCACAGGCAGGGTGATTTAAGAAGCATTAAGTAATTAATGTAACAGGCAACCAATAAGCTCCAATTGGAGAATGTACCTACACAGGTAGTAGTTTGACTTTTTCTTGTTTGTTTGCTTTCTTTCTTTCTTTTTTTATTTTGCTTTGGGTGTTTTGAAACAGGATCTCCCTATGTAATCCTGTCTGTCCTGGAGCTCTTTATAAACAGCAGATTGGCCTCAAATTCACAGATATCCACCTGCCTCTGAGTCCTAGATTCTGAGATTAAAGATGTATGCTACCATGCATGATGCTGCACAGGGCTTTTTATTTGGCAGCTTATGCATATTATGAGGAGCATTATTCCCTCTGCAAGATAACTCTAATTAAACTATTTTATATTAACATATATAATCCCACAAAACGTTAGGCTTCCATATGGCTTTTTCCAACACACTTGGTGTTAGCTATCCATCCTTCTACCCAGTCAATCTTCCCATGTTTCTCCTCTCTTAAACAACTATCTCTATTACTCCCATTTTACCTTCCATAAGCCATATGTACTACTATCCCCTTTCTTAAGACCTTTCTTTCCTCATCATCACATTTTAGTACCTGGGTTCTACAGAGTCTCTAACTTTAACATATATGTATGGGAATGCATATACATGTGTAAGTGTGTGTCCACCTCACACACATGCACACACACTCATACTCACAAACATACACAGGAATTGATGCTAAGATGCATATATGAGTCAGAATCCTTAGCATTTGTCTTTCTAGGTCTGAGTAACCTCTTTTAATGTAATGGAAATAAATGCTTTGTATCATATATTTGTCTATGAAACCAGGGTTGTAGAGCTCACAGATGCTGGGTATGACTCTACTGCTATTATTCTGCTAAATGGAGGAAGTATCAGATTAATATCTAAATTTGTACTTCTGTACTCATAGGTTAACATGAGTCTCAGACATCATTAGAGAAGTTTCTTTCTCAGTGGACAGTAATTAACACAAAAACTGACAATTGGTCCAGGTATAAAGAATATACCTCAATGGGATACTCAACCACAAATGAGGCATTGAGGCGAGAGGTCTTTATAAAAGAAGGGCAGAAACATTCTATGATTCAGAGATTAGAGAGTATTAGGAGCAAAATAGAAAAAATAATATTTTGGGGGGTGTTGTTGTTCCTGCTGTTGTTGTTTGGAAAACTAGGACCAATATACTCATGAACTCATAGAAGTTGTAGTTGTCAGCACAAGATGAACACAAGAAAAGGCCAGTCAGTATTATAAACATGGATGAGAAAAGGATCCATGATCCTTGTTCAGGATAGTTTAATGTAAACTTTAAACAAGCTAGAGTTAACCGAGAGAAAGGAACCTCAATTAAGAAAATTCTCCATAAGATTATGCTGTATGCAAGCCTGCAAAGGAATTTTTTAATTAGTCATTGATGGAGAAAATCCCATTCCACTGTAGGTGAAGCCATTCCTGAGCTGGTGGTCTAAGTTTAATAATAAAGCAGACTGAGCAAGCCACTGGGAGCAAGCCAGTAAACAGCATCAACCTATGACCTAGGATCAGTTTTTGAGTTCCGTTCCTGACATCATTTGATGATGAACTGTAATGTGAAAGAGTAAGCCAAATAAACTCTGTCCTACCCAACTTGCTTTTCATCATGGTGTTTCATAGCAGCAATATTAAGCCTGAAACAAAGTCTCTACCTCTTATGAGGGGTTACTGACTATTGATAGTATCTTGAGGAAGGGCAGGGTCAGTTTTCTTTAAAGGTGTGGCTTTTGTCAGGGTAACTACACTGTAGTATATGGCCCACACACAAGGGTATAGTGACCACATAAATTGGACTCCAAGGGCTATTAACAACAACCAAAATTATGACAACATGAAGTTAGGGAGTAGCTAAGTAGGAGTCAGTATGGGAGCTGTTAAATGAGGAATGGGTTGAATATGATAAAATTATAAAATATCAAAGAATCAATGAAAAAATTTAAAAGAAATGAAATAAATAAATGCATAGAATTTAAAATTTTTTAAAACAGAGCTATGAATATGAATTTAAAATAAGTGTGGTTACTGTGAGTCCTGGTAGACACAGAAGGGGTATCTTTAATCAAAGAGCAAAAATATCAAGAGATTGACTATGAAGAGACATGAAAAACAGATTCATAGATACAAAAGATTAAAGAAAAAAGCAGAAGGAAAGTGTATTGAAATAATCAGAAGGCATTTTTCTTTAAAGACACAAATGAATCATTAAAAAATTAATTTGAAACCTTCTCACAGGAAAGCACCTTACAAATAGTTTAGGTCTTATTACAAAATAATTATAATTGATAAAGTGTTGAACTCCAATAAAACTTCCTGGGTACTTAGTCTGAAAAGAAAAACTAATATTGATGATTACACAAAAAAGATGTTTGTAAGAAAAGGTCTAATAACCAATCAAATGTTTTATTTACCTTATAAATAAAAATAAAAATTGACTACCAAGAATTCAATGGATAAATTATTCTCATTGTACTAAATCTGATAAAAATACCTTTAGACTAATAGATTATGATTGCTACTGATCCTGACCTGAAATCTTAAAATCAGGGAAAGATAGGAAATGCAAATCTCTGAGATATGCAGCTTTACATCCTGTTCAATGTGGCTTTGCTCCTTTGGTAAGATATTGTGATGTTTCTAATTATAGATTAACCTTGACATAGTGATATTTAGTAGTTCACACATACTAACAGACTCTTTAAATTTGCCTGGGTAGGTTTGAATTGTACAAACTGGGTGGAAAACTGTTTTTCCCAGATACAGTTTAAATATTTATTTATTTTGTGTATGTTTATGTGACTTTTTGTGTGAAAGTATTAATATGTCATTTCAAATGTATGGAGGTCAGAGGCCAGTCTCAGGTATCAGTCCTTAACTTTGACCATATCAAAGACAGGGTCTGTTTTTTTTTTTTTTTTTAACTAGTTTTGGAGATGATAATTATATCATTTTAGGGGACAGAGAGTGAGTTTTTTTTGTTCTAATTTCCTCCCTTTTTTATTAATTAATTATTTTCATTACATCTTGGTCAGAGCATCCCTTCCCTCCACTCCTCCCAGTACCTCTGGCTCACCTCACCTTCCTACCATTCTCTCATCCGCCCTTTCTCCTCAGAAATATCTCAGATAAAGGAGGGTCTCCCATGGATATCAACCTTCCTTGTCATATAAAGTTTCAGCAGGACTAGGTGCATCTTCTCATATTGTAACTAGGCAAGGCAGCCCAGTTAGTGAAAAAACAATCACACTAAAATCAGGGACTAGACAAAGCTGCCCTCTCTCCACCTATCTATTCCATATAGTACTTGAAGTTCTAGCTAGAGAAATTAGACAACAAAAGGAGGTCAAAGGGATACAATTTGGAAAGGAAGAAATCAAAATATCACTATTTGCAGAAGATATGATCCTATTCTTAAATGATCCAAAAAACTCCACCAGAGAACTCCTACAGCTGATAAACAACTTCAGCAAAGTGGTTGGATATAAAATTAGCTCAAATAAATCAGTAGCCTTCCTATACACAAAGGATAAACAGGCTGAGAAAGAAATTAGGAAAATGACACCCTTCACAATAGTCACAAACAATATAAAGTATCTTGGTATGACTCTAACCAAACAAGTGAAAGATTTGCATGATAAGAACTTCAAGTGTCTGAAGAAAGAAATCGAAGAAGTCCCCAGAAGATGGAAAGATCTCCCATGCTCATGGAATGGCAGGATTAATACAGTAAAAATGGCCATCTTGCCAAAAGCATTCTACAGATTCAATGCAATCTCCATCAAAATTCCAACTCAATTCTTCATAGATTTAGCAAAAGCAATTCTCAAATTCATTTGGGATAACAAAAATCCCAGGATAGCAAAAGCTATTCTCAACATGAAAGAACTTCTCGTGGAATCAGCATCCCTGACCTCAACTTTATTACAGAGCAATAGTGATAAAAACTGCCTGGTATTGGAACAGTTATACAATTGAAAACCCAGAAATGAACCCACACACCTATGGTCACTTGATCTTTCACAAAGGTGATAAAACCATCCAGTAGAAAAAAGACAGCATTTTCAAAAAATTTTGCTGGTTGAACTGGCTCTCAACATGTAGAAGGATGCAAACAGATCCATTCCTATCTCCCTGTAAAAAGCTCAAGTCCAAGTGGATTAACGACCTCCACATAAAACCAGGTACACTGAATCTAATAGATGAGAAAGTAGGGAAAAATCTTGAACACATGGACATGGGGGAAAGTTCCTGAACTTAACACCAATGGCTTATGCTGTAAGATCAAGAATTGACAAATGGGTCCTCATAAAATTGCAAAGCTTCTCTAAGGAAAAGGACCCTGGCAACAAGACAAAACAGCAACCAACAGATTGGGAAATGATCTTTACCAATCTTACATGTGATAGAGGGCTAATATTCAACATAAACAGAGAACTCTAGAAGTTAGATTCCAGAAAACCAAATAACCCTATTTAAAAATGGAGAACAGAGCTAAATAGAGAATTATCAACTGAGGAAACTCAAAGGGCTTAGAAACACCTAAAGAAATGTTTAACATCCTTAGTCATCAGGGAAATGCAAATCAAAACAACCCTGAGATTCCACCTCACACCAGTCAGAATGGCTAACATCAAAAATTCTGGTGACAGCATATGCTAGAGAGGTTGTAGAGAAAGAGGAACACTACTCCATTGCTGGTGGGATTGCAAGCTGGTACAATGTCTCTGGAAATCAGTTTGGTGGATCCTCAGACAATTAGACATAATACTACCTGAGGACCCAGCTATAACACTCCTGTGCATATACCCAGAAGATGCTCCAACAAGTAATAAGGAGACATGCTCCACTATGTTCATAGGAGCCATATTTATTATAGCCAGAAACTGGAAACAACCCAGATGTCCCTCAACAGAGGAATGGATACAGAAAATGTGGTACCTTTACACAATGGAATACTGCTCAGCTATTAAAAACAATGACTTCATGAAATTCGCAGGCAAATGGATGGAACTTGAAAATATCATCCTGAGTGAGGTAACTCAGTCACAAAAGAATGAACATGATATGTACTCACTGATAAGTGGATGTTAACCCAAAATTTCAGAATACCCAAGATTCATTTCACAAACCATATGAAGCCTAAGAAGAAGGAAGACCAAAATATGGATGCTTCAGTGTTTCTTAGGAGGTTGAACAAAATACTCACAGTGGCAATTATTTAAACAAAGTGTGGAGCAGAGACTCAGGGATAGGCCATCCAGAGACTGCCCCACCTTGGGATGCATCCCATACATAGCCACCAAACCAGGACATTCTTGTGGATGCTGGGAAGTACTTGTTGATGGAAGCTGTCTCCAGAGAGGCTCAGTCTTACAAATACAGAAGGGGATGCTCGCAGCCAACTGTTGGACTGAGTGTGGAGTACTTGATAGAAGAATTGGAGAAAGGATTGAAGGAGCTGAGGGGATTTGAAGCTCCATGGAGGGAGCAACAATGTCAACTGGCTGGAACCCCCAGAGCTCCCGGAGACTGGACCACCACCCAAAAAATACACAGGAAGGACTCATGATGCTGGCTGCATACGTGTCAGAGGAGAGCCTTGTTGGTCATCAGTGGGAGGAGAGGCCCTTGGGCTTGAGGGTGTTGGATGCCCTTGTGTAGGGGAATGTTAGGGAGGGAAGAAGGGAGTCGGTGGGTGGGTGGTTGGGGGTACATCCTCATAGAAGCAGGGGGAGGGGATTGGAGTAAGGGTTTTCCAAAGGGGAAAACATTTGAAATGTATACAAAGTAAATATACAAAAATAAACCGGATGGAGGACTTGGAGAAGGGACTGAAGGAGCTGAGGGAGTTTGCATCCCCAGGGAGGCAGCAACAGTTTCAACTGCCCTGACCCCCGATACTCCTGGAGACTGATCCACCAACCAAAGAATACACATGGAGGGACCCATGGAGCTAGCCATATATGTGGCAGAGGAGGGTCTAGTTAGCCATCAGGGGGAGGAGAAGCCTTTGGGCCTGAGAGTGTTAGATCCCTCAGTATAGGAGAATGCCAAGGAGGGAAGATGAGAGTGGGTGGGTGGGTGGGTGGGAGAATACCCCCATAGTGGCAGGGGTAGGGGGGAGGAAATGGTGAGGTTCCAAAGGGGAGGTCTGGAAAGGGGGAAACATTTGAAATGTAAATAAAATAGGAAAAATTTAAAACATTTAAAACATTTTAAAAAATAAATAAAATAAAAATAAAATACTTTTAAAAATGGGCTGCAAATGTAAGCAGAGAATTCTCAACCGAGGAATGTCTAATTGGATTGAGAGAATTAAGATTGACTAGATATTTGAAACAGTGAATATGGTAATGAGTAGCATGCCAAACAGAATAGCTACTCGCAGCAGTTACCTGTCCTAAAATATCAACACATCCAAGTTGACGAAATCCTGGTCTATACAAATGCCATTACAAAAGCTTCTAATGTTTGAGGATAAGTGAACAAAAAACATTCTAAAACGTACTTTGGGTCCTTTTCTACCATTTGGCATCATATAATTAAAAATGAGCAGTCATCTAAAATCAAATATAAATATTTTGTCTCATGTGTACACTTTACTTTTGTCAACATTGAACCAGATTATCTCTTTGCAAAATTTAGATCTTGAAATATTTATATACCTCAGAATTTAATTGTTCACTAATTTTATACACTATGTGCATTAAAATCTGTGTTGAACCGTACTAAAATTACAAAAGAAATAAGGGTTGCTTTCCCTTGAAATGTGATTGTACTCAATAGGAAAGACTCATGCTAGAAATATTTTAGCATAAAGGATGTGCAGTCAAATATCATAAAGTTCAACAATCATGTAAACAATGAAATAAATTATTCTCCTTAGTAGTGGGTAAGAAGCAGGAATACTGCTTTTTGAGTGTGTAATGGGAATTTTACTTAGAAGTATGTCTGTGAAATACATGCATGCTCATGGACCATTGAGAGTATAAGAGTGTATCAGATCCATTGGAACCAAAATTGCAGATAATTGTTAGATATTATGTAAGTCCTGAGAATCAAAGCAATGTTCAGTGCTTGTAACAGCTGACTCAACTCTCCAGCCCCTATCAGACTTTTCACTGATGTGTTGAACAGAACTATTGCCAAGGGCTGGTCTTGTATGTGATATTTTGATATTAATTTCTGAAAACTATATATTGTTGACATTATGTTAATAGCCAAATATAAAATCTTATGTTCATTATGCTTAATTTTTCAAATAAAATGAAAACTACTTTTTGTGATTAAAATAATATATTTTTTAGTGTTAGAATATATAAGAATCAAAAAAAATCTATAATTGGCCTTAGTGGTACCTGTCTTTAGTCCCAGAATTTGGGAGATGAAGGAAAGCAGACTTTTGTGAGTTTGAACCTAGCCTGGTCTGTACAGTGAATTTCATGTTTACATAGATAGATAGGTTTTCAAAAATCGAAAAAAAAAAAAAAAACAGAAAAAAAGGAACAAAACAACACAATGTGTAAAATATTCATTTGATCTATGTATATTTCTAGCATATGTGAATTAATATAATATACAAATACTTACATATATATGATTTCAATAATATTTAACAAAATTTATAACTTGGATTTTATAAATGTTCTATGTAGAGTAGAACTCTATATAGAGTATGGTTGGAGACAGAAGAAAAGCCCAGAGCGTCAGGAGAATAAATGGAAATATTTAGTTGCCAGGGTTGCGGGTTGGGAGGAACCTTTAGAAAATACCAGAGACCTGGTATGGGGAGATTCCTAGGACTCCATGTTGGTGACCTTAGCCGAGATATCCAACACTAGGGACTCGGAACCTGAAGAGTCCACCTTTAGTAGTCAGGGAGGACCCTGGATGACACCAATCCACCTACAACACATTTAACCAAAAATTGATCTGATGTAAAAGAAATGTAGGGACAAAAATGGAGCATACTGAAGGAATAGCTAACCCGTGACCAAAAGAACTTGTGATCCATCCCATGGGTGGGTGCCTACCCCTGACACTATTGCTCTATTCAGTTTCTAACTTAGTATGCCAAATCTTTGCAATGCACCTTTACCAAAGATCTCCAAAAAGAAAGGTAAAGAATCCTTTTTATTTATGAACTTATCCTCCTAGCCATAGAGAGAACAATCATGGATGCATTATGTCCTATAAGAGTTGGAGACAGAGGAACACAAAGAATGGTGCTGCCCACCATTGCCTGTTTCCCTTTCCCTCTCTGCCTTCTTCCATTTTTCTCATTGACCCTTGCTCTCGGTGTCTTTGCTGCTTTTAATATCCTTTTCTCCAGTCTGTGTCCTCTTCCTACCAATCAGTTTCTTAGTAGTCAAAGCAACTGTAGTCAGGAACATAGTTATCATTTTGTTGTTCCTGAATGTGGAAGCTGGCAAATGCCAGCTAAAAGGACAATGTCTTTTGATGCTTGGAAAGCAAGGGAAATTAGGGAGGCCGTCAGCTCTCTAATGGTGGTAGCCAGATAACAACACTATGCTTTAAGAAATGCCAGTTTCCATTGCAAATCGACATATTTATTGACTGAAACTCAGTGTGAATGTAGTGTGGGCTGAATGTTGATGTACAATACTGAGGAGTTTAGAGAAAACTGGGGTGAAGGAGGAAGCTTTAAGTCTATTTACTGAGCTACTAAACACAAACTATAACCATTATATGTATTGAGAAAGAAAGAAACAATACATTTCCTTTGCAATTACTATGCAAAGTCAATCCCTGGGTGTTGTGGCCATGTGAAATGCATGTTAGTTATACACTTAGAGAGAAAAAACTAGCAAAAAGAGATTTAAACTTAAAGAAAGTGAGGTTTTTAATCCTAAGTGTGGTGAATGTTTCAAACACAACATTTAGCTGTTGTTAAAAATAACTTAGTGTCTTAAATATTTATTTGCCCAAGAAAAGTAAATGACTTCCATGAAGCTGCAGCCTGCATGCCAGCACAGTGGGGTGAGCTGCAGAGGATGTGATGACATTATTTTTTTCTTGTACATGCCTCTGATAGATAACTTTAATCTAATTTCTTCCTTTACTATGAATGGTACCACTCATTTGAAAATGTGATTTCCTGTATACTTCTTACTAATGACACAATTTACTCTGTGATGCAAATCTTTATACATATGAAAACAAAGAATTAAGATCTTATGACACAACACACATACACATAGGGTCCATATTCATTGGGACAGCTACATTTTAATTGTCTTAGTTTTAATATTATGTTGGCTTTTAAACATTAGTGACATAATATATTTTGCTTTAATTTACATGGAATATGAGTTAGTGTCACTTTTACTTTATAAAGTAGAAACAGCAAATCTCTTCCAAATTCTATTTTTATTGTTGTAATTTATCTAAAGTCTAATTTGCTTATCTTAATCTAATTTGTAACTTTGTCATCCTCTGAATAAAACCAAGTAGGAGAATCTTGATTAAAATTCATTTTATACATTTTACATAAAAAAAAATAGAGATGTGTGTAAAATATGTATATACAATCAAATATTTAAAAGAATACTTATTGAGCTAATGTCTGTGACCAGTTACAGAAGATAGGCAGATAAAAAGTGGTATTTAAGATAGTGACCTAGTGTCTTAGGTTCTTTTCTATAACCGTGACAGACAACTTAAAAATGAATACATTTAATTTGGAGCCTCACAATTCCAGAGGATTAGAGTCCAGGACCACCATGGCAGGGTGCATGGCAACAGGCATGCAAGTGTAGAATTGGAACCTTACCTGAGAGATTACATCTAATCTAAGGCCTGGGCACATGTGTGCACATGTATACACACAAACACACACTCACACACACACACACACACACACACACACACAGAGACAGAGAGACAGAGAGAGACAGAGAGAGAGACAGAGAGAGACAGAGAAAAAGAGAGAGAGAGAAAGCAACACAGAGATGAGAGTGAGCTAAGTAGGAGGGGTATATGATTTTTAAACCAGTGTCCACTCACAATGGCACACCTCCTACAGCAAGGAAACAATTCTTTATCCTTTCAAAACATTTTAACATTTTCATCAACTGGAGGCACTCAAACATATAAGCCTGTGGAGGCCACTCTTGTTCAAATCACAGTACTTTAAATTTAATTCTTCATTTTATGGTTTTGCATTATATACTTGTATAAATTAAAACAAAAACAATGGAAAAATTTGTTCTAGCAAATCTGACATGTATGAAGTTATGGTGTACATATAAGAATGTTATTTATGTCTTTTCATGTTTATGTGGATACAAATGAATAAATGAATTCTTACTCTAGGTTTTATATATATATATGTGTGTGTGTGTATGTTTATATATATATTATATATGAACATACATACAAATTCACATATGAATATAATAAATATTCATATATATGAATATTGGTGAATTCTAGCTGTAAGTTAATTAGTAAACAAAAACCTGGTACATGCATACATTATAAGTAACTCATCACTGTGGAGCAAGTGAGACATCCTTCTAATGAGGGTTGAGGTGAAAATTGATATAGTGGTTCTCCAGAAAATTGGGAATTGATCTGCCTCAAGTATCAGCAATACTAATTTTTATCATATACCCAAAGGATGCTGTATCCTATCACAAGGACTATTGCTCCTCTATATTCACAGCAGCTTTATTCATAATAGCCAAAAGCTGGAAACAACTCAGATGTCCCTCAACAGAGGAATGGATACAGAAAATGTGGTACATTTATACAATGGAATACTACTCAGCTGTTAAAAACAATTACTTCATGAAATCCACAGGCAAATGGATGGAACTTTAAAATATCATCCTGAGTGAGGTAACTCAGTCACAAAAGAAAGAACATGGTATATACTCATTGATAAGTGGATATTATCCCAAAGTTCAGAATACCCAAGATTCAATTCACAGCAGATGTAGGATTGAGCATGGGGTCCCAGATGGAGGAGTTGGAGAAGGGATTAAAGGAGCTGATGGAGTTTGCAGCCCCATGGAGGGAGCAACAGTCTCAACTGGCCGGAATCCCTGGTGTTCCTGGAGACGGGACCACCAACCAAAGCATACCCATGGAGGCACCCATGGTGCTAGCCTCATATGAGGCAGAGAATGGCCTAGTTGGCCATCAAGGGGAGGAGAGGCCCTTGGGCCTGAGGGTGTTAGATGCCCCAGTATAGGGGAATGCCAGAGAGGGAAGATGGAGTGGGTTGGTGGGTGGGGGAATACCCTCACGGGGAGGAGGAACCGATAAGGGAGATCTAGAAGGGGGAAAACATTTGAAATGTAAATAAAGTATCAAAAATCCAAAACAAACAAACAAACAAACAAACAAAAAACTTGATTTTCTGCTGAATCAAACCCAGTGACCAGAAAACTTAGAGATATAGCCTAAGCCCTGGTCAACAAATGCACAGAGTAGTGTCTAACAGCAAGACAAACAGCAAAAATACAAGCAGGAAACATAGAATACAATAAGCTCACACATTCAAAGAAGACCAGTCAGAAACAGAACAAGTGATAACTACCATATATACATCCTTTCATTAGGCCTGACACAATTCTGCCTCAGCTCTGTTTACAACAAAGCTTGCAGACTCATCAGAAAACACAAACTTATTTATATACATTAAACAGTAAGATAAAACTTTCCCTACCACCTTCAGTGTTATAATCCTGGAAGTAGTATAAAAGTCACTATGGTAGCTGCAGCTGCTGAAGCCAATGCCCAGTGGGCTATCACACCCACCTGCATCATAGGATAAAAGGGAAGCAATGAAAAGTTTTGGTGTGGTATGAGGCTGTAAAGTTGTGGTTGGGGCATCCTGTAAACTGCCTTGGTAACTGGCCATGGGATATATTGTTAGAGTTGAAAGTCCAGTCATTCAAAAAGGCTGCTTGGGTTCCTTGGGACTTTTTCCCAAAGCTACCCTGTGATCTCCAAGCCTGATCCAAGACCTTAAACTCCACTGTTTTCTGAATGGCCTCTACAAGAGAAGTGCCAGCTTATCGGCCTTGTCATTCATTCGTCCATTCACCATGAGTCAGAAGACAGGGATAAAGACAGAAACATACACAAGGCAAGACACAGAGCCTAAATGACAACAAAAACCACAAGACCAGGACATTTACAATGTAAGTTATACAGAAAGGTCTATCAGCCTTACTAAGAGAAGTTCTCTTAATAAATAGGAGCCTTCCTCTTTTTCCCCTCAACACACTATATCATAATCCAGATGTTGGGAAGCCATTCAAGGCTGGGTCCTTCTGAGTTCTCCTTGGGGTCTAGAATATATTTCATTCCATGGTGGGACTCACTAAACTTCAGCTTGCCTAACAGTGTCTCTCTTTGTTGAAACCCTGTTGATGGACTCCCCATTGGTAGTTCTATACAAGATATTTGGCTCCCTAACATACTAGTGCATCCTTAGGACATTAAGGCGGAAAAGAGAGTGGGGAGAAACCTGGAGGCTCTGGCTGAACACTTAGTTAATAAGAAATAACCAGTAGGACATGGTACATCTTCCTTTGCCCTGTATGAAGAATTTGTTATCCCTCCTCTGAACCGCTACATCCCCAGAGTAAGCTCCTCCAGAACCAGAATTCAAAATCCTCAGTGGATAATAAGAAAAGAAAATGCTTGCTGTTTTCTTTTCAAGTGCAGCTATTCACCTTCCACACAATAGGAAGTATTCTCCCTAAGGGAAGAGTCCAACTTCAGCAGAATTAAGGAGTTTTGTTTATTTGTTTTGTTTGTTTGTGTTATGTTATCTTATCTTGCTGAAATCTCCAATTGTTAAACATAATAATCACCAGAGATTGAATTCAGGGGAAGTTGGATGTATAAAACTGAGAGAGGTAACCAGCCATGTGGCAGACAAGGAGTAGTATAAACAGGATAATTGAGTTACGAATTAGTTGGGAAAGAAGCTTAGTTGATGCCCTAAGAAATAATTCATAAATATATAAGACTCGAGTTCTTATTTGGGATCTGGGGCATGGGTGTAAAAGACCATGTTTACAAATGGTGCCCAATATGTAGCATGTAATCTCAACCTGGC
The DNA here is from genome assembly GCA_019843965.1 of Rhynchomys soricoides. NCBI lineage: Eukaryota > Metazoa > Chordata > Mammalia > Rodentia > Muridae > Rhynchomys > Rhynchomys soricoides. Next base: position 977,179 of record JADRCH010000260.1, read on the forward strand.
TAAAAATCCAAATTTATAACATAAGAATCAGGCATTAGAAAAGTCCTGGGTGAAAATTGGGGAACAAAACCTCCCTGAGCAGATTAATAGCCAAGAGGAAGGTGTTTCTTTAAAGAAACACCTCAGTGCATGTCAAAGCCATACCTCCTATAAAAGGAAGCCCATGAGCTAATTCACATGCCAAGTTCCACAGTCTATCTCTGGCTTGAGATTTAGTGCCCTTCCCAGATGTGGCAGAGAGACTGAGCAGCCTGGAATCATGGGAAATTATGGGGTGACCACGGGAATATCTTGCAAACTGCCCAGAGCCAGAACATGCAGTGACACATAGTGACCTCAAGCTATCTTCCTATTGTAGGTGGAGTTCAGAGAACTCCATGTGTATGAGAGCACATGGACCCATAACTACAGCAGAATGACATGATGGATGCCAGCTACAGACACGTGAAAAAGTGAGAAACTGAAAAGTCAACAGACTTGATAGGATACTTAGGAAGTCCTAAGGAGAGATAGAGTTAGAGATTAAGAAGAAAAATATCTGTGTTTTAAAATGGAGAACACAATGACACGATGCATCTGCAACCCATATGATTTAGTTTCACTTAACAGTGTGAATTATTTTTTCAACAACAGTTCCAGGTGTATATATCTTTTAAAAGAGAGATCAAAAGAAAATAGACTTAAATATGGAAAGAATTGAAAAGAATTCTTGCTAAATTACAAACAATAGAACAAAATTTAGACAATCCTTTGACTCATGAAGAAATTTCCAAAGAATCCAATCTGGCACCTACAACAATAGCAAAAAAAAAGGTAGTTCCCAATGAGAAAAAAAAATCCACAAAGAGTGAGGAATTAGCATAGCAACCCATAGAGCTGCAATATACTGAATTACAATTATGGGTGCTGTTTAGTGAACCTATCTTAGAGAAATGTCATACAATGACTTACTTGTTTCATTTTCTAGAGTTGGGAGAAAAAAAACATGTATATATGTTACTACGTTATATAGTTGATTCATGCTCAGGATTTCAATGCACTTTTGCCTTGAGTTTGGAAAAGGCTGATTCTGAGACTTCATATTTATTTGAGGTAATGACTATCTTGGAAATGCCTTTGCAGATTAAAGCTGATGATGCTTTCACATACGTATCCGTAAGAATACAATATTTTAGACATTATGGCATAAGGCATATTACTGTCAGATCTCACAATCCTACAGGACCAACAATTATAGCGAGATCTAACAACATTTCAAAGAAGATGCTGATAGAATAGAATGGGGATATGGGTCTGCTAGAGATAGATTAAATAATACTTTACAGACTTTACATTTTTCTAATGCCAATAAGACAGCTAGCAGAGTTGCTGAATTTGACTGGATTTCAGAAAGGACTGAAGAATTAGATCAGCCTATATATATAATAACCACATAATTAAAAGAAGTAGATATGTTGTGTTAGGGAAGAGGTTTTTCTTTGTTTTAGTCAGAGAATAGAAGCTATATATTCTATCAAAATTAATAAAGATTGTATTTAACTGGGGGAGATATAGTGAAAATCCTGGCTGCATATTTAACTGGGGGAGATATAGTGAAAATCCTGGCTGCAAACATGAAGGAAGAAACAAAACAAAACAAGAATACAGTTAAAGTATATGCTGATCCCTCTACTTGGGAACAGCTCTGAAACAGACTGAGGCACGAACCTTTTGAGCCAAGACTTCAGTTATGCATAAGCAAAAAAATTTATTGGCTACAAAATTTGCATAACTTACCATGTCATCCTTTAATATGGCATGGATGACATTACTTTACAGTTTGGCTATATAGTCAAGACAGTTTTGTAAAGTTTGAGGTCTTTCTCCTACTCACAGAAAGAACAGAGAATAAGCTGAATTGTGCATACTACACATTCCATACATATGTTGATACAGAAAGGTATAGTACCTTTGATAGTTTATATGTTTATTGAGAAAGCAACCAGACACCAATGAAGCTGAAACCTCATAATTCACCCTCAAAGATGCTAAGACATATTTATTCCATCATGCCTGATCAAACCTTATACTGCCTTAAGTGCTGTGTCTTTAAAAAACTTGCAACTAGAAAAAAAAAAACCTTTAAAACAGCTAGTTCAATTGGTCTATCTTTGCAGACTGTTTAAGACAGGGCTTAGTTTACCTCTGCACTTTCTCATCACACAGACTAGACAGCAAATGATACAACTAGCTTTCTAATGTCTGGCCAATATTGCAACTTGCTATGGGCCCCCCAAAAGATGATCCCCTCAGATAGCAAGAAGCAGTTTTAAGGGAATGATACCCCCATTCTTAAGATTTGGAGTGAGTAGACTTTTGTCCTTCAGTGGGTAATGGATGTTTATCATTGTTTCAGGAGAGTTGGTTACATGTTGTCAATGGTCTTGGTTAGGGGGTAAACAAAGTATAGGAGGTTTCAGGGATTTCTTTTTCTTTTTGATCCTATATTATTCTCTTTCCAATGTAGTATTAAGCGGAAGCAGTGGGTTGGATGAAAGGAAAAAATGTGAAATATAGGAGTGATAAGGTAAAAGGGTAGATTATTGAATATACTTTTGGACTGAAGAGCATTGACAAACCAAATATTTTACATTTGACATGTACTTTGCATATTGGTACAGATTTATAATTTTATTGGTACAATTTATTATGCATATATGTTTCAACTCTTGTTTAAGATACTGTATCTACACAACTCATTAAAATTCAATATGAAGTTCTAGTCCGTTTGAAGGCTGCTATTACAAACTGTTCAGGATAATTAAGAAGTGTAAATTAGAAGGCAATCAATTAACCTTATGGTCATATTGGGTATTAGTTTAGTTAATAACAGAAATAAGCTTTAGCAGCTTCCTGTAGATCTTTAAAATTTGAGCAGTATCTTACTCTGCTTTTTACTGCTGTGAACAGACACCATGACCAAGGCAACTCTTATAAAGGACAACATGTAATTGGGACTGGCTTACGGGTTTACAGGTTCAGAGGGTCAGTCCATTATCATCAAGGCAGGAGCATGGCAGCATCCAGGCAGGCAGGGGGCTAGAGGAGCTGAGAGTTCTATTCCTTCATCCAAAGGAAGTCAGGAGAATACTGGATCCCTTATGGCTAGGAGGAGTATCTCAAAGTTAACCCCCAGAGTGACATAATTTTAACAGGCCACACCTGCTCCAACAAGGCCACATATCTTAAAATTGCTACTACCTAGCCCATGGAAATTCATATCACCACACTCCACTCCCTGGTCCCCATAGGCTTATTCAAACACGTGAGTCAATGGAGACCATGCCTAAACATAGCATAATGCAAAGTATGTTTAGTCCACCTTCAAAAGTCTCACAGCCTATAACAGTCTCAACGGTGTTAAAAGTCCAAAGTTCAAAGTCTCTTCTGAGATTCATGCAATCTATTAATTGTACTCAAAATCAAAAGGCAGATCACATACCTGTGCGATCACAGGATATACATTACCATTCCAAAATGATATAGTAAGGAAATACTGTAAAAAAGCAAGACCAAAAACCAGCTGGGCAAACTCCAAACTCTGAATCTCCATGTCTGATGTCCAACTCCTTTCAGTTTTGCTGACTGCAACAAGATTTTATCTCTTGGACTCTTTCTACTCCCTCTCTGCAACAGGTATCTTTGGCAGTTGTCCTACAGCTCTAGCATATCTAACATCTCGGAACCTCCAAGGCAACTTCAGTTTTACAGTTTCTTGTTCCAATGTCTGGGATCCACACATGATCTTCTGGAATTCCTCAAAAGAGTCACTTCTTCAGTTTTGCTCTCTGCAGCACTCTAGACTCTGGTTGACTTCACTCCACTGCTGCTGCTGTTCTTGATGATTATCCCATGGTACTGGGATCTCCAATATATTGGTGTCTTCTACTGCATCAAGGCTTCACCAGTAGCCTCTCATAAGCTCTTTTCATGATTCCCAGCTCCAACTTCTTTGCATGATCCCTGTGTTGTCAACTGCAACTGAGGCTAAACCTTCACCAATGGCTTTCCATGGCTTTGCACAGTGTCAAGACTCAGCTGCTCTCCATGACCCCTTCAAAACCAGTACCACCTGGGTGACTCTTGGGTTACATCTCATTTGGGAGCCCCAAAAGATCAACAAGAAGCCAACTATGATGTAATCACATTGGGGTCTCTTTATTCAAGCTAGAACTTGGACCTACTCACCACCAACTCTGACACAGCAGGATGGTTTGATGAAGAAACCCTGAACTCTCATCTGGACAAGGTTTTATAGGAAACTGGCTCAAGGATAAGTTTCCTATATCCTGTCAAACATATAATTGAATGACTATTGTAAGTTGACAGATGGGTGTTCTGAAGCAAGATGTGAACAATCCCAGTCTGTAAGAACATCCCAAACAATCAGACTAATCGTTGATTAACTGTTTCTAGGAAGTATCCAGGGAGTTACTCTGGGTTATGGGCCAAGGACAAGTCATGGGGTACTTCTTGGTACTTTGGTGTAGCTTGGGTTCAGCTGCAGATTAATTTCTGAGGCTCTTCTCTCTTTTTCTCTCTCTCCCTTTTTTACATGCCAAGATAAATATTTATTTATTTATTTAATTTATTTTACACTCCATATTTTATTCTCCCCATCCACCCTCTGACTGTTCAACATCCCGTACCTCCTCCCCACCCCTGTCTCCATGAGAATGTCCCCACTCCTTAACCCCCACCCCACCTGACCTCTAAACTCCCTGGGACCCCAGTCTCTTGAGGGATAGGTGCATCATCTCTGATTAAACACAGATGCTGCATTCCTCTGCTGTATATGTGTTAGGGGCTTCATATCAGCTGATGTATGCTGCCTGTTTGGTGGTCCAGTATTTAAGAGATCACGAGGGTCCAGATTAATTGAGACTGCTGGTCTGCCTACAGTGCCACTATCCTTCTCAGCTCCTTTCTGCTTTTCCCTAATTGAAACACAGGGTTCAGCAGCTTCACAGGTCACAAATATCTGCATCTGACTCTTTCAGCTGCTTGTTGAGTCTTCTGGAGTGCAGTCATGCTAGGTCCCTATTTGTGAGCACTCCATAGCCTCAGTAATAGTGTCAGACCTTGGGACCTCCCCATGAGTTGGATCCCACTTTGGGCCTATCTCTGGACCTTCTTTTCCTCAGTCTCCTCTCATTTCCATCCCTGTAAAAATATGGATCCAAGTTTTGATTGTGGGATGGTAACCCCCTCTCTCATTTGATGCCCTGTCTGCCTGCTGGACATGGGCTTAATATGTTTCCTCTCTTTACTGTGGGGCACTTCATCTAAGGTCCCTACCTTTGAGTCCTGAGAATTTCTCACCTACCAGGTCTCTGGTGTATTCTGGAGCATCCCTAAAACCTCCTATCTCCTGAGGTTGCCTGTTTCAATTATTTCTGCTGACCCTTAGGGCTTCAGTCCTTTTCCCTCATCTAATAACAGATCAGGTTTCCCTCTCTTCCCCCGACCGCTGTCCACTTTCCATCCCAGGTCCCTTCCTACCTCCCCATTTGTGATTGATTTCTTCTTTCTCCCAAGTGGGACTGAAGCATCTGCATTTGGGCTCTTCATTTTGTTGATCTTTTTGAGTTCTGTGGACTGTATCTTGGGTATTCTGTACTTTTGTTGTTGTTGTTGTTGTTAATATCCACTTATTAGTGAGTACATACCATGCATGTCCTTTTGGGTCTGAGTTACATCACTCAGGATGATATTTTCTAGCCCCATCCATTTGCCTGCAAAACTCAGGTTGTCCTCGTTCTTAATAGCTGAGTAGTATTCCATTGTGTAAATGAACCACATTTTCTGTATTCATTCTTCTGTTGTTGGACATCTGGGTTGTTTCTGGCTTCTGGCTATCATAAATAAGGCCACAACGAGCATAGTGGAACACATGCCCCTGTGGCATGGTTGGGCAACTTTTGGATATATTCACAAGAGTGATATTGCTGGGTCTTCAGGTAGATCTATTTCCAATTTTCTGAGGAACCACCAAATTGATTTCCAGAGTGGTTGTATGTATTTCCAATTCCACCAGCAATGGCAAAGTTTTCCTCCTTCTCCACATCCTCATCAACATGTGTTGTCCTCATCACCTGAGATTTTGATCTTGACCATACTGATTGGTGTAAGGTGGAATCTCAGGGTTGTTTTGATTTGCATTTCTCTGATCACTAAGGACTTTGAACATTTCTTTAGGTGCTTCTCCATTTGAGATTCCTCTGTTGTAAATTCTCAGTTTCGATCTATATCCCATTTTTTGATTGGGTTGTTGGTGTTTTGGTGGATAGGTTCTTGAGTTCTTTATATATTTTGGATATTAGCTCTCTATTGGTTGTAGTTAGTGAAGATTTTTTTCTCAATATATAGGCTGCAAATTTGTCTTATTGAATATGTCCTTTGCCTTACAGAAGCTTTCCTGTTTCATGAGGTCCCATTTATCAATTTTTGATCTGAGAGCATGAGTCATTGGAATTCTGTTTAGGAAATTTCTCCCTGTGCCAATGAGTTCAAAGCTTTTACTCACTTTCTCTTCTATTAGATTCACTGTGTCTGGTTTTATGTTGAGGTCCTTGATCCACTTGGACGTAAGCTTTGTGCAAGGTGATAAAAATGGGTCTATTTTCGTTTTTCTACATGCAGACAGCCAGTTAGACCAGTACTATTTATTGAAGATGCTTTCTTTTATTCATTGTATATATTTGGCTTCTTTGTCAAATATCAAGTGTTTGTAGGTGTGGTTTTATTTCTGGGTCTTCAGTTCTATTGATCAATGTGTCTGTCTCTGTACCAATACAATACAATTTTTATCACTATTGCTCTGTAGTATAGCTTGAGGTCAGAGATGATGATTTTCCAAGCAGATCTTTTATTGTTAAGAATTGTTATAGCTGGACAGTGGTAGCGCATACCTTTAATCCCAGCTCTTGGGAGGCAGAAACAGGCAGACTTCTGAGTTCGAGGCCAGCCTGGTCTACAGAGTGAGTTCCAGGACAGCCAGGGCTACACAGAAAAACTCTGTCTCAAAAAAAGAAAAAAAACAAAAGAATTGTTTTCACTCTTTTGGATTTTTGCCTTTCCAGATGAATTTGAGAATTATTCTCTCCATGTCTTTGATTTTGATAGGGATATCATTGAATCTGTATTTTGCCCTTGGTAGGAAGGCCATTATTGCAATGTAAATTCTGCCAATTCATGAGATTGGGAGATCCCTTCATTTTCTGAGATCTTTGATTTCTTTCTTGAGAGACTTGAAGTTGTTGTCATACAGATCTTTCACTTGTTTGGTTAGAGTATTTGTGGCCATTATGAAGGGAAATATTTCCCTAATTTCTTTCCCTTATTTATCATTTGTATAAAGGAAGGCTGCTGATTTATTTGAGTTAATTTTATATCCTGCCACTTTGCTGAAGTTGTTTATCAGCTGGAGAAGTTCTCTGGTAGAATTTTTGGGGTTGCTTATATATACTATCATATCATCTGCAAATAGTTATGCCTGTATTTCTTCTTTGCCAATTTGTATCTCCTTGATCTCTTTTTGTCGTCTTATTTTTGTACCTAGCAGTTCCAGTATAGGGAGAGTGGGCACCTTATTCTTTTATCCAATTTTAGTGGGATTGCTTCAAGTATCTCTCCATTTAATTTGATATTGGCGGTTGGTTTGCACTAAATTGCTTTTATTATGTTTAGGTATGGACTTGAATTCCTGATCTCTCAAATACTTTTAACATAAAGGGGTATTGTATTTTGTCAAATGCTTTTTCTGCATCTAAGGTGGTGATCATATTTTTTTTTCTACTTTATTTACATTTCAACTGTTTCCCCCTTTCCAGGTTCCCTTTGGAACCTCCCCATTTTCTCCCCCCTTCTCCTGCCACTATGGGGGTATTCTCCCACCCATATGATTTTTTGTGGGAACAATCCGGCACAGTGGAGAGTGAAGTCCCGTGTGTCCGCCCTGGGCGCTCTGGCTTTGGAAGGGTCAGGACACACGGGAAGTGGCCATGGATCTTCCCACTCAGTCCGCCAGGCATGAACTATGTGAAGCTGCAAGGATACCCTTGGGTGGTAACCCATGGGTGGAGGAGGGGACCATTCCCAGGAAACACTGCCACCAGCTCTGGAGTTCCCAGGCTCTGGGCATCACCGCTGGAAGCCGGAGAACTGGAAGGAAACGGGCCACAAAGCACAGCTGGTGTCCTGCTGTTGGACTCTGTTGGACAGCTTGGGCACCAGCTAGCTGCTTTGGCTTAGGTGAATGGGTGCTGTCTGGAAGTGCTGAGATGCCTTCAGCAGGAGGGTAGACATGCGGCTCCTTAATTGAAGGCCAGATCCCTTGCTTCCCACAGCGAACCAAGATGAATAGAGACAGTCCTTAATTCTAAGGTGTTATTGGCATTGTGGTGAGTGGCGTGGATTAGATTGTAACCCTTGACCTCTGGGATGGGAGAGGTAGAAATAGTAACTGGGAAAGGGCGTGGCTAAGTCTCTAGGTGTCTCATTAATGTGGGGATGGCTTGGGGCTAACCGATCATGTCTCTACCTGGGGAGGGGATTGGGGGGTATGACCCTTTTTTATGTCACCAAATGTCACAGACCTATGGAGAGATGTAGCCATGTGTTAGAAGCTGTATTCTAGGAGCTTGGGCAAAGGGCTGCCCTCCCTTATAGGCTGAAGATAGCCTATTGGGTCTGTAGTGTTCAAACCTTAGCTTTACCAGAAATCAGACTTCTAATCATGGCCAGACAATTTTTTTCTTTGAGTATTTTTATATAGTGGATTACATTAATAGATTATTGTTCAGATTTTTTTTAGCTACCCTGTTTTTGTTTATTTGTTTTGTTTTGTGTTTTAGTTGGCTTGGTTAGGTTCTTTTTGTTGTTTGTGTTTTTGTTTTGTGTTGTTTATGTTGTAGTTTTTCTATATGAAGTTGAGAATTGTCCATTCAAGGTCTGTGAATAATTGTATTGGAATTTTGATGGACATTGCATTGAATCTGTAGATTACTTTTGGTAAAATGACCACTTATACTATGGTAATCCTACTAATCCAGGGGCACTAAAGATCTTTCTATCTTGTGATATCTTCTTGATGTTTTTTTCAAAGCTTGAAGTTTGTTTGTTTGTTTGTTGATTTATTTATTTTGTTTTTTTTTCGAGACAGGGTTTCTCTGTGTAGCCCTGGCTGTCCTAGAACTCACTCTGTAGACTAGGCTGTCCTTGAACTCAGAAATCCACCTGCCTCTGCCTCCCAAGTGCTGGGCTTAAAGGTGTGCGCCACCACTCCCTGGCAAAACTTGAAGTTTTAACCCTTCACATTTTTTACTTGCTTGCTTTGAAATACCCCAAGATACTTTAGATTATTTGAGACTATTGTAAAATGTTTTATTTCCCTGATTTTTTTTCAGTCTTTTTGTCATTTGAATATAGGAGGGCTACTGATTTATTTTGGGGGTTAATCTTTTATCTACCTCTTTTACTAAAGGTGTATATCAGCTATAGGAGATCGCTTGTAGAAAAAAATTTTAGGGTTACTTATATATTATTATATTATTTGCTTGAAAGTGTCTGGAATTGTGAAATAAAAGCATGTGGCCTTGTGTTTGTTTGGTTTATTATTATTATTTGTTTGTTTGTTTTGTTTTTATAGGTTGGTTTTGGTTGGAAGATTTTAGTGATTACTTCTATTTTATTAGGGATTATAAATTTACTTAAACTGCAAATCTGAACTTCATTTAACTTTGGTAAAGGATATTTATCTAGAAAGTTATCCTATTCTTTTAGATTATCTTATTTTGTGGAATACAGCTTTTAAAATTATGCCTTTAGTGTGCTTGGGTTTTCCTTGATGTCTGTTGCTATGTTCTCTTTTTTATCTCCAATTTTGTTAATTTATATATTCCTTCTCTAATTTTTAGTTAGTTTAGATAAAAGTTTGTCCATCGTTCTTATCTATTTATTTATTTGAAGAACAAACTCATTCTCTTTGTTTCTACTTTTTTCTTTAGGGTCTGAGTTTTATTAATTCTTACCATCTATCTTAGAGTTTTACTGTTGTTAACAGACACTATAACCAAGGCAACTCTTATAAAAACCAATATTTAATTGATGCTGGCTTACAGGTTCAGAGATTCACTCAAGTATCATCAAGGTGTGAGCATGACAGCATCTAGGCAGGCATAGTCCAGGAGGAGCTGAGAGTTCTACATCTTCATCTGGAGGCTGCTAGTAGAATACTGAAGTCCAGGCAGCTAGGGTGAGGGTCTTAAAGCCACAGTCACACACCTACTCCAACAAGGACACACCTACTCCAAAACGACCATACCTTCTATTCTATTAGTGACAGTCCCTGGGCTGAGCATATACAAACCATCACACTATCTACTGCTCTTGAGTGTCATTTCTTCTTTTTCTGGAGATTTCAGTTGTACTATTAAGTTACTAGTATAAGAGCTCTCTTTTTTTTTTTTTTAATGTATTATGAATTTCCCTTTTAGTACTACTTTCATTGTGTTCCATAATTTTGGGTATGCTATATATTCATCTTTATTGAATTCTAGAAAGTCTCTAACTTCTTTATTTCTCTCTTGACCCAGTTTTCATTCAGTAGAGAGCTGCTCAGTTTTCATTCGTTAGTATGCTTTCTGCTGTTTCTGCTGTTATTCTAATTCACCTCAATTTGTCTTGGACTAGTTATTTCAATTTTCTTATGTCTGTTGGGACTTGCTTTGCACCTGAATACATGATCAGTTTTGGAAAATATTCCATGAAATACACAGAACACAGCACATTATTTTGTTTTTGTGAGAGATTTTCTGTAAATACCTCTAAGTTCCATTTGGTTTATAACACCTGTTAGGTCCATCTCTTCTCTGTTAAGTTCTTGCCTGGATGACTAGTTTATTGGTTCAAGATGAATATTGAATCCTGAAAAACAGCCCAGCACAGTAGATGGATACAGATTTAACTTAATGGAATCAGTAGCCTTCCATTATACAAATGATAACTGGGCTGGAACAGAAATTAGGGAAGCAATACAGTTCATATTATCCAAAAATAATGCTTAATATCTTGGCGTAACTCTAACTAAGCAAGTGAAAGATCTGTATGATAGGAACTTCAAGTCCCTGAAGAAAGAAATTGTAGAAGGCCTCATAAGATGCAACGATCTTCCATGCTTACATTTAATAAAGTAAAAATGGGCATCTACCAAAAGCAATCTAGAGATTTAACACAATCTTCATCAAAATTACAACACAATTCTTCACAAGCATGAAAAAAGCTATTCTCAACTTAGTATGGAAAAACAAACACTCAGGATAGAGAAAACAATTACCTACAATAATAGAATTTCTGGGGGAATCACTATCCATGACCTCATGCTGTACTACAGAGCAAATAGTGTTAAAAACTGCATGATATTGGTACCTAGACAGACAAGTTGATCAATGGACTAGAATTGAAGACAGAAATAAACCCATGCACCTATGGATACTTGATGTTTGATAAAGAAACCAAAATCAAACAGTGGAAAAAAAGAAAGAATTTTTAACAAATAGTTTTGATCTAATGGCGATCTGTATGTAAAAGAATGCAAATTGGGTGCATTAAAAAGAAAAATTTATAAGTAATTGAATCATCTTGTGAACAAAATTCCTTAAATACACTATTCTCTCTCATGTATTTTGTAAATGGTGCTTCTCGTGCATTTAATGGAATTACTATATTAACAGATCTTCAAGAAACTTAAATAAAGAAATTAACAATGCAGTATATTAGTTCATAGAAATGTTAACATATGTAATAATGCTTAATTTAGAAGCTGAAAATTTGATAATAATTATTGGCTAAGAAAAAAGTTAATATATTTCAAAGCATACAGATATAGGCAGATACAGGTCTTTCCAATAGATGGAAATCCAGGTGGGCTGGACAGAGAAGCCTGTGATGGTTTGGAAAAAAAAAAGGCCACCATCTGCTCACAGAGAGTATTAGGAGGTATGAACTTGTGTGAGTAGACATGGCTATGTTGGAGGAGACATGTCACTAGGGGGTGTTCTTTGACACCTGGCCAATTTGTTACTTTTACTTTTCTGTCTCTGGATCATGATAAAGAAGCCCCTCTGCTTTTTTTTCCAGCAGCATGTCTGCTTGCATGCTGCCATGCTTCCCACCATGACAATGATTGGCTAAAGTTCTGAAAGTGTAAACCAGCTCCAATTAAACATTGTTCTTCTTTTTTTAAAAAAAATAATAATAATAATTTATTTATTTATTTTTTTTACACTTTAGATTTTATTTCCCTCCTCCCGGTCCACCCTCCAACTGTTCTACATCCCATACCTCCTCCCCAAATCTCTGTCTCCACGAGGATGTCCACACTCCCCACCCTACCTGACCTCTAAAAGGGCCTCCAGTCTCTTGAGGGTTAAGTGCATCATCTTTGATTGAACATTTTTCTTCATAAGAGTTGCCTTGGTCATGGTGTCTCTTCAGAGCAATTAACCTCAAACTAAAACACATCCATTTATTCCAGAAAAGCTTTTTATGGTGGAAGTGTCTGAATTTTCTAGTATAGATAGGACTCAACAGTTTAACAAGCTAATGCTAATATTATCAAAAAGAGAACTCACTCAAGAATCTCACACAATCCACTACAAAAACAATGTTCAAAAACATGAAATATTCAAACTACTATTTATTCTACTGAGACTCAGTGAAGTCCCTGATTTGTTCCTTAATTTAATCACACAGCATACGATCATATACTGAATCCATGTTCAAGGGTTAGTTTTGATATCTGGCCAGAGGATATGAAAAAAATAATCATAATATGACTTTCATACTTATGGTAATTTATAATATACATTGATATTTTTTTTGTATTTCAGTTGTATTTGATAACTTCCCAGTTTAATTCACATTCCTTTCTAACATATACCCATATGAATTTGAGGTCATTTTTCTGAAAATGCACTAAAATTATTTATGCTTGCCTAGAACTGTAAAATTTGATGAGAGAACACTTTACAAACACATACCACTATTTAAGCATACTTACCTTTTATTAGAGGAACAAAGGACTCAAATAGAAACAAAGCTCAAAAAAACTAGACAAAAATCACGTAAGATTAAATATGTTGATTTTATCAATTTATTGCTCTCGTCGTTTATTGCTTTTGTTTATTTTTAGACAGGTGTCACTGTATAGTCCAGGACAGCCTGATGGAGTTCCAGGCCCATCATCACATCTAGCTTTTCCTCTCTCAAATATCTGAATACCCTCAGTGTGTCTGAGTTGGAAGGCTGCCATGCACGGAGATACTGTCACAATAAAAGTCTAGAATAGAGAGGTATAAGGCAAACAGCACATTGGTTGGTGGCCATGCACACACTCCAGTTAGACCATCATACTCAGGCTTGCTGGGCTCAGAGGCTGACCTGGATCATATAGGTCATTCTTACTTTATTGGGTTTTCTTTTCTTCCATATTTGCTCATTCCACTCTTCTGTAATAACAGCAAGGTCAGAGATTTAGTCTAAGAAAGGTTAGCCACACCTCAAACTGCCTACTCAAGTGTTTGTATTCTTCTGAACATATGCCTAATATCTACCTACAATTATTTTAAAGATATACAGTATGTCAGCTGAAAAGACAGGTGGAGTGTGGGTCTAAGGCCTGCCACCACCTTTGGGCATAGTACTGATGAGTGATTTGTTCAATGATCGCAGTTGGGACTAGCTAATAAGTCTTCTCTAGAAAGGCCTTGAAGTACCTAAGGCATTACTAGTACAAGAACTTGATGTCAGAGTCATAATGAGTTCTTTGTGTGTATTATAGCTCCCAAGTAGTTCAATTTTAGCTTTTCAGTTTTTAACTTGATTACTTTTTAAATTCAAATCTCTCAGATTGCTTTCATCCATACATAGTATATAATCAAATATGACAAAGTCTCTAGTAATATGTCTTTCTTATGGGCTGTGCTACTGCTATGATTTCTTAGGCAGCTGACAGCTCTTGAGTCTGGGAGAAGGCCCACATACCAGTCAGAATCGGTGCTGCTGTCAATGGCCCAATTATCTGAAATCTTTTTATCAGTTAAAATTTTCTGAAAACTGCTTCTGCAATGGGTGATTGGCAAATGTTACTGAGACATGTGAACAGCACTGACTTGGACCCAAACGCTTCCATGTTTTGGTGCAGACCCTGGAGCCTATCTTTGATATTATAATATGTTCTTTCCAAAAACTAGTTTGATACAAGACTGGGCAAAGTTGAATCTGTTTTAAGATTGCACTCTTCTATGTTTAATTCTTTATTCCTTACCCCTAGATTTCATATCCACTTTTGGTACTGAATTTCTAACTATGAACATTCAATGTCAGCAGCTGTACAAAAGCATTTGTTCTCCTAATACGAACAAGTTCTGAGAGGAAAATCTATATATAAGAAAAAAAATAGACGACCTGAAAAAAAAAGAAAGGAAGGAAGGGAGAGAGAGAGAGAGAGAGAGAGAGAAGAGAGAAATAGAATGGTATAAATTATAGTTGTTTATATTAAAAGTTGGGAATTTTAAATCAATTTATAGAAACATATTGATTGTCTATAATTGATTTAAGAAAGTTATTTCCTTCTAATAAAACAGCATACCATTGGTATGATATTTGGACAGAATGATAGCTACTAAGTACTAAGAAGTTATTATCTAACTTTTCCCACATTATATAAACCTAGTACCCCTCACTAATATCACTGAAAAATTCATGGGAATTTTACCTAATATTAGATAAAAAATGAGCCTCTTTTAAAATACTTTGAAGGAGAAAGGACTTTAAAATGACTGTTTGGGCCACTTGATTATTCTGCATTTCAAGTGCTTTACAGATAGGCTACATATTAAATATTGACATACAAAGGGACAAGTATGTTTTGCAGGTCACTGTCAACATTTTTAGTATCTGCAAATAATTGGGAAGATATGATAGTTGTTTGGCTCTGCCAAACTTACTTTACTTAATAAATTTTGCGATAATTGCCTTGATTTCAGTTGTTCATTCATTTTTAAAGACTGGATAGCATTTCCCTGTGTGTATGCCATGTGCTATGCATTTATTTCTTCTTTGAACGATCAATTGATTTTAAATTCACTTCTTGCTCAAACTGGAATACTTAATGCAGAATAGATAATACTTCACAAATATGTGTATGTATTTCATAAACTATATCAATGCTCCAGCAATAGTTTGTATAGATACATACTTGATTATTCCTAATTTCTGGAGAAAGTCAAAACAACTGGAATAACTAAATATATCATTTAAAATAACAGTATAGAATCATTTTATCCAGTTTCAAAGTTTATATAACTACAGTAATGAAGACTGAGTTATTCTCCCAAAGGAAAGAAAAAGAAGATCAACAAAATAACAATAGAACTGAAAAACAAGCCTAGACAACCAGAGGTAATTTAAACTTATTTGTTGAATAGTGATTCATGGAGAAAAGACAACCAACATTTTAACAAATGGTTTAGAAATGTTATATGATCCTCTCCCATCTAAGCCTCTATCTGCCAATCCCTTGAAAACACTCTTAACAGTGGTAAACTATACCCCGAACCCTGTGCTTTATTTATTATCACACAAGTCCGCCTAGTTACTTGGATGTCTGCCAACACCAGAGACAACAGGTAAGCCACCAACCTCAGCTGAAAATAGCTGAGAATAATGGAAGTAGAAGAAGAAGATTCACAGCTCAAATTCCATAAGATATTTTACACAAAATCATAAAAGGAAATTTCCCTAACCTAAAGAAAGAGATGCCTGTACACGTATAGGAAACTTACAGAACACCAAATAGATTGGACCAGGAAAGAAAATCCTCCTATTACATAGCAATTAAAATACTAAATGTAAAGAACAAAGAAAAATATTAAAAGTTGCAAGGGGAAGGCCAAGTAATATATAAAGGCAGATCTCTCAGAATTATACTCAACTTCTTAATGGAGGATCAAAAAGTCAGAAGGGCCTGCGCAGATGTCTTGCAGTCTCTAAGGGATCACAGATACTGGAGTAGACTACTATTCCAAGCAAAACTTTCAATCACTATAGAGGGACAAATCATGATATTCCATGAAAAAATAAAACAAAAATTTTAATACCTATCTATAACTCCAACCCTACTGAATATACTAGAAGAAAAATTCCAACACAAAGGGGCTAACTATACCCAAGAAAATTTATGAAATAAATTCAAATAATCTCACTCAAGAAAAACCAAAAGAAGGACAGACACACACACACACACACAGACACACACACACACAAACACACACACATACTACCAAGAGCAACAAGAATTAACAACTACTGGTCATTAATATATCCTAATTTAAATGGACTCAAGTCCCCAATAAAAAGACACAGGCTAACATATAAGGTAAGTCTTCCAACTTCAATTAACCTAATTCATATAGCTCCTTATGGGCATGACCAGAGGTTAACCAAATTAAGATAACTCATCAAAGGCAAGCCCAGACACTTCTCTGTTAAGCAACTATAGGTTTAGCCAAGTTGATAGTCAATATTATCCATTGCATTATTGGAGGAAATTAGGTAGCATCCACAAAACCCATATCACTGTGATCTTTATTTACAATGAAACTATTCAAATATAGTATTTTATAATTCATAAGAGGGCACTAAGCCCTGTTGAGATTTCATTTACAAAAAGGCATTTATGATCCACCAGACCAGACAAACATGTTCCAACTAGAGAGCACAGGAAGACAGTTTATTCAGTCTTGATTTCTAGCTAAAGTTCATTTCAGAGGAAATATCATAAGGTAATATAACCAAATTAAATAAATATATTTACTTTCATAATTTTGTTTTCTTTACTTTTGGTTTCATGATGATGACTATGTTAGCTATTAAGTTCTCATCACACTGCTAAATTTAAAGGAGAGAGAACACTGCAGAGAAATCTTGAAATTTTGCTAATGTGATTGAAGCCACTTTTTCCTTTTCCATTTGCAATCCACCATGCCTGCTGATTCTGTTCTATGTTTTGCTGCCAAATGAAGTATGTCAGTTGTTAAAGTAAGAGCAATAGATACAGGGTTAATTCACCACAGAATGACTGAATATTGGTACGTTGAAATTTTTTAAATATAACAAATTTTTAAGAATGAATCATACACTTTTATAAAACAAGAGTATGTACCTCAATTCAGAAATAGAATAAGAATAAAAAAGGTGTCAGAATTTAAGAATACTCATTTGAACAAAATCACTATTTTCATTTGTAGCTTGTATGTCACTCAATTTGAGGAATCTTACCAAATTAATCTATGTTTAAATCATAAAAAATGGACTAGATTTCCAATCTGTTTGCATGGTGTTCTAACCATCTTTATAATTAAATAATAAATTGTAGGCTAAGGAACACAAAGATGGAAGTCACTCAGGAGGATATGGTAAGGTCTCAGATTTTTACAGAAACAATCACAATGCTGTTTGCTTGCCACACTGTCTAACCTCCATGGCTTTAGCTAATGCTTTGCTCTTCATAGAGATTGCTAATAAGTATCTATACTTTCAAGGTAATATATGACAAATGATGTCATAGTCTTTTCAAAGTGGGCTAATTTTTTTCCCTATTGTGGCTCTGGGAGTAAAGCACTAGAAATGGTATCTATTAAGTTTTATTGGCTATTCATAAAAGCTTATAATCACCAGCTGGATCCTGGAGCAGCACAGTGGGTGTTCAGTTATATTTATTGTCAACTCTATAAACAATATGTATACTTTCATTTCAGGTTAATTAGTAAAAACGTTAAGTAAACATTGTATGCCTGTGTTTACTGCAAGCCTGGTAAAAGGAATAGAGGAGCTTAGGAAATTTTGCCTTCTTCCTTTAAGATCCTTCAGAAAGGAAACATCTTTGTGAAAAGTCATATTTGAAATCATTCCTATTTACAGTTTTTCTTTCAATAAGTGAGGCGCTCTGATTTTATCAGAGAAGCTTTCTCATTGTAACGGATGAAAAGTGAAGCAATCTTTTTTTTTTGAATTGTGTAGACATTTGCATAACTTCCAAAAGGACAAACTTCTTATATTCAGTTTTCAAACCTGAGATGCCATGATGCTACCTGAGGTTCACTCGGCACAACTTCTGTAGTTGTAACCTGCAGGTAGCACAGTGCCTCTTTGCTCTAATTCTCCCAGCATGGGAAGCACTGGGGGCAGCTCCTTGCCTGTCAGCCCATGATATGATCACTAATGCTTTTCTTGATCTTTGTCCACTGCAGCCCCTGATGAAGCAGTTCTTGACTGGTCTGTGACACTGATGTTGGTTAGTTTGATATTGAGGTACTGGTCCACAGAGTGGAGGGTTCCACAGATGCATGGTGCTGGTGCTGGTGCTGGTGCCACGTGGGTCAGCCTGGACCCCTAACGAAGGCGCCAGGGACTGCGGGCAGAGGCAGGGCGAGAGCTAGAGTGTGAGCCCGCATGTAAGGCAGAACAGGATCACACAGGGGGCCCTTTCCAACCTTTTATCAAACTACCTGCTTTGATTGTATGTCCTGTTCCTGGATTACTGAATATTTCCAGGATAGAATACTTTCCATAAAAACTTCTCCCAAATATACCTGTTTTATTTAGTTATTGAGAAACAACAGTAATGAATTGAATAATTAATAACTTGATGGATAACAGTTAATTTGAAAGAATGAAATCTCATCCTTAAGTTCCAAGAGATATTGAAATAACACACCTTAAGAAGTACTAAACAACATTGTAATATTTTTTTCTATTTAAAATATTATGATCTTTGGTATTTTTATTATGTGTAGATAATGTAGTATCTTAGTTATGCTTCTTTCACTGTGAAGAGACATTAATATAAAAGCAACTCATAAAGGAAAGTATTAATTAAAGGTTAGTTTACAGTTTTAAATGGTTAGTCTCTGATCATCATGGCAGGAAGCATACAGGTATGATGGGGTAGTAACAGAAGGCTTTATATCTTCTTTTGCAGACAAGGAGAGAGAGAGAGAGAGAGAGAGAGACAGAGAGACAGAGACAGAGACAGAGACAGACAGAGAGAGACAGAGAGATAGAGCTTGGCATGGGCCTTTGAAGCCTCAAGCCCACTTCCAGTGACACACCTTCTTCAACAAGGCCATACCTGCTCCAAGAATTCCACACTTTCTGTAATTTACCAAAATTTTCACCACCTAGAGACTAAGCATACAAATACATGAGATTATGGAGCTATTCTTATTAAACCACTCTCATATAGTATTAAAATAATTGAAAACCCTAAGGTGATATATTTAATGTATTAATTTTATTTCACACACACACACACTAACACAAACACACACACACAAAGACACACACAAAGGCACACACACACTTGTGTGTGTGCTGTTCCTAAATACATACATAATTTTTTCATAGGTCAATATATTCAATTATAGCTTTGTGGATTTCCAAGTTTTAAAATCATAATGATATTTAAGAATATAGAAATTTTATGAACTGGCCTGTTTACCAAAAAGTTATATTGGAAGTTTTCTTCCTCTCTTATTGAAGAAAATTAATTTTTAAGTTACAAAATAATTCATTGTAGTGATACTCAGTGTCAGTTACTGACTTTGTTTTCAGGATGTGAGAATTTTGCTCTAAATAAATAGCTATGATCATTGGGCCAAGGCATATTCCATGCTTTCTGCCACATCTAAGGACCTGGTTTGATTCCTGCAACCTACATTGTGGAAGAAGAGGACTAATTAGCACAAGCTGTCCTTTGACCTTCACTGGTACAGAGTATGGCTATCTGTTCACCTTTTTCCCTTCACAAATTACCAGGTAAAAAACATGTAGCTTAAATATGTGCATATTTTTAACAATTTTTAAAAACATATCTGAGAACATCTAATTGTCAAAAAGGCTAAGAAAGAATATTTTAGTCTTTTCTACAGTAATATGCAATAAAAAATAAATTGAACATTTGAAAAATTGACATTCTTTTATAAAATGGTATATATATATATACATATATATATGTATATATCTTGGCATTTTTATTTGTTGTATCATAAAAATATGAGCATAACAATAAACATTTTAGTATATGTGAAATTGACGCAAAATGGTTTCAAAATACTGAATTGTGAACTTTGTATATT
The DNA here is from genome assembly GCA_019843965.1 of Rhynchomys soricoides. Lineage (NCBI taxonomy): Eukaryota > Metazoa > Chordata > Mammalia > Rodentia > Muridae > Rhynchomys > Rhynchomys soricoides. The sequence continues at coordinate 997,416 of JADRCH010000260.1, forward strand.
TAAAAAAGGAACAAATATACATCCTAAGTTTTTATATACAAATTTAAAAGTTTAAAATGTATTTCCAAATACTACCAACAGATTCAGTTTATGATAAAATACCATAACCAAAAACAACTTGGAGACAGAAGTTTTTATTTCAACTTACATTGCCACAACATTATAGTTATATGTTATAGTTCAACATTGAGGGAAGTAAGGGTAAGAATTCAAGGCAAGAACCTATAGGCAGGAGAAGATGTAAGGCCATAGCATAGTGCTGTTTTCTTGCTTGCACATCAAGACTTCCTCAGACTTCTTTCTTAAACAGTCTAGAAACACCTATCTAGGGATGGCATGACACAAAATGGTCTGGGCACTTTCACATTAATCACTTGTTGAGAAAATACCCCACAGATTTGACTATAATTCATCCTTATGGAATCATCTTCTTACTTAAGAGTCCCTCTTCACAGACATGTTTAGATTTGTATCAAGTTGACAAAAATATTTAGCATGAAAAAAATCTAAGTGTGATATATTACTAATTCTCCTAATAAAGTTATATTTTGGATTATGTGGATACATATTATTATTACTATCTAAATAAAAATATTTTGAACATTTAAAAACTATATGGAAAATATTCCAAGTTGAAACCAATAAAATGAATTAAATCCCATGTACTAACTCTTGAAGAATACATACTTTTTTATCAGATTCACCCACTCTTCTCCTCTAACTCTGCTCAGTTCCATCCCCTACATACTCAATCTGCTACAATTGTGACCTCTGTCTTTGTTTTGTTTTAAGTCACTGAGTCCAATTTGTGCTATCTGTGAACACTTGTACATCCAGTCCACGTGAGGGAATAGACTAGAGCATGTGTCACTTACTTCAGAAACCAAGTTGTTGTGAGTGGCAAGTGCCTAGGAAATACTATTCTCTGAACTCTTCTTTCCCTGTGAAAAAAGCCAGTGGTAAAATACTGTAAAGAAACAAAAGCCAGTCTTTTGGTAAATGCTGTTCATATACCTTTGGCAGAGATCTCTTTCTTCTGACCCTGTCTACTAAGTCAATACTTGTTCCTGCTTCCTTGTTTCTGGATCTACTTCTGAGACATATGACTTGTAGACATATGACTTGAGTAGAGAATCACAGACAAAAGGGTGGCAGGAAAGACGTCATAAAGAAGGAATGCCATTTATTTGCCTCATAAGACACGAAGAGGCTGAAAAGTTGGTGAAATGTGAAGAAGGGCAATGGAGATGTCACCTAAATGGATGTCTGTGTGGCTTTCTGAGACATTTTCTACCTGCCCTAAACCTACCAAGCCACATACTCTCTGTGAACTTCAGGATGGTGGCTTTATCTTTTGGGGTGGACAGATGGCTAGTCATTAAACAATAGGCTCACTTATTCCTTATTAAAATTACACATGGAGCAATGAAGGAAATATGTTGAGGTAGATAAAGGGAGTTGGAGGATAGATATGAAATAAATATAATAATTTGCTATATACATACATGTATAGAATTCTCAGAAATAAAGAAAAATGTAAAATACTAAAACAACAACCAATCAACATTGGCTGTTGTTTTTATTAAAATATAAATGAAAATGCTAATGTTTCCTTTCTTGGTTCCACTGCATGATCTAATGCTGTAGCAACTAGAAGAATTACACTTATATTTTGGATAGGAAGAGAATTACTTTCACTAGATTTCTAGGCAAGAATGGTTTAAACTATTGCTCCTGGTGCTTCCATCCTACCATGAAAGCTTCATTTTATTTCTTTACCCTAAAAGGGCCGGCAAGAAGAATATTCTTTTAAGGATTTTGCAGCAATGGTATTCCTGAGATATATTTGTATCAAAAATCAACTTATATTATTAAAGTCATTATAAAATATTCAATGGGAGTAAATTATACCTATTATAGTAAACAAGATAGCAAAATACTATGAAAATATATATTTTTGCTTCTTCTACCTGTGGTCAGAAACCCCACCTGGCCCAACAGGCCTCCAAATACAAGCAGTGCAGGGAGAAAGCTACCCACCCACTTGTGCTGAGGAGCCAGCAGAAGGAGGGCTCCAGACTCAGGGACTGAGGAAAAGCCAGGAGGTAAGAGCCCGCCTGCTTCCAACTGTGGCCAGAAACCCCGCCTGGCCCACCAAGTCGCCATATGCAAGTATTGCAGGGAGAAAGCTACCTGCCCATTTACGCTGAGGAGCCAGCAAAAGGAGGACTCTAGATGCAGGATCTGAAGAACAGCTGGAAGAGAGAACTGGTGTCCCAGGATTATTGACATCTGAGCTTGAAGGAAAGACAAGCCACAGTCAGAAAAAGGAAGACCAGCTAACACCAGAGATAACCAGATGGCAAAAGGCAAGGGCAAGAACACAAGGAACAAAAACCAAGACTACTTGGCTTCATCAGAACCCAGCTCTCCCACCACAGCTAGCCCTCGATACCCCAACACAAAAGAAAAGGAAGACTCAGAGTTAAAATCACTTATCAAGAGGATTATAGATGATTTTAAGAAGGAAATAATAAGTCCCTTAAAGAAATACAAGAGAACACAGGTAAACAACTGGAAGCCCTTAAAGAGGACACACAAAAATCCCTTGAAGAATTACAGCAAAACACAATCAAACAAATGAACGAAACCATTCAGGAATTAAAAACAGAAATAGAAACAATAAAGAAATCACAAAGGGAGACAAACCTGGAGTTAGAGAACATAGGAAAGAAATCAGGAGTTATAGATGCAAACATCACCAAAAGAATATAAGAGTTGGAAGAGAGAATCTCAGGTGCAGAAGATACCATAGAAAACATGGACACAACAGTCAACGAAAACACAAAATGCAAGAAGCTCCTAACCCAAAACATCCAAGATATCCAGGATGCAATGAGAAGACAGAACCTGAGGATAATAGGCATAGAAGAGAGTGAAGACTCCCAACTTAAAGGACCAGTAAATATCTTCAACAAAACTATAGAAGAAAACATCCCTAACCTAAAGAAAGAGATGAACATTAGTATACAAGAAGCCTACAGAACGCCAAATAGACCGGACCAGAAAAGAAATTCCTCCCGTCACATTATAGTCAAAACACCAAATACACAAAACAAGGAAAGAATATTAAAGGCAGTAAGGGAAAAAGGGCAAGTAACATATAAAGGCAGACCTATCACAATTACACCAGACTTCTCACCAGAGACTATGAAAGCTAAAAGATCCTGGGGAGATCTCATACAGACTCTAAGAGAACACAAATGCCAGCCCAGGCTGCTATACCCAACAAAACTCTCAATAATCATAGATGGTGAAACCAAAATATTCTACGACAAATCCAGATTTGCACAGTATGTTTCCACAAACCCAGCCCTACAAAGAATAATACATGGGAAACGCCAACTCAAGGAGGGAAACTACACTCAAGAAAAAGAAAGTAATCTTTCAACAAACTCAAAAGAAGATAGCCACACAAACAATATAAACAACATCAAAAATAACAGGAAATAACAATCACTATTCTTTAATATCTCTTAACATCAATGGTATCAGCTCCCCAATAAAAAGACATAGACTGACAGACTGGATCCATAAACAGGACCCAGCATTTTGCTGCATCCATGAAATGCACTTCCGTGTTAAAGACAAACACTACCTCAGAGTAAAGGGCTGGAAAACAATTTTCCAGGCAAATGGCCCCAAGAAACAGGCTGTAGTAGCCATTCTAATATCAGATAAGATTGGCTTTCAACCAAAATTCATCAAAAAAGATGGGGAAGGACACTTCTTACTCATCAAAGGAAAAATCTACCAAGAAGAACTCTCAATTCTGAACAACTATGCCCCAATGCAAGAGCTCCCACTTTCATAAAAGAAACTCCACTAAAGCTCAAAGCACACATTGCACCTCATACAATAATAGTGGGAGGCTTTAACACCCCATTATCAACAATGGCCAGATCTTGGAAACATAAACTAAACAGAGACACAGTGAAACTAACAGATGCTATGAACCAAATGGGTTTAACAGATATCTATAGAACATTTCATCCTGCATCAAAAGAATATACCTTCTTCTCAGCACCTCATGGTACCTTCTCCAAAATTGATCATATAATTGGTCACAAAACAAACCTCAACAGATATAAGAAGATTGAAATAATCCCATGCTGGAAACAACCCAGATGTCCCTCCACAGAGAAATGGATACAGAAAATGTGGTACATTTACACAATGGAATACTACTCAGCTATTAAAAACAATGACTTCATGAAATTCATAGACAAATGGATGGATCTTGAAAATATCATCCTGAGCGAGGTAACACAGTCACAAAAGAATGAACATGGTATGTACTCACTGTTAAGTGGTTATTAGCCTAAAAGTTTGAAATACCCAAGAGTCACTTCACAGCAACAATAGTGCTGAGTGTGAGGTCCCAGATGGAGGGCTTGGAGAAAGGACTGAAGGAGCTAAAGGAGTGTGCAGCCCTGGGGAGGTAGCAACAGTGGCAACTGGCCTGACCCCCTATATTCCTAGAGACTGATCAACCAACTAAAGAATACACATGGAGCTGGCCACAAATGCCACAGAGGAGGGTCTTGTTAGCCATCAGGAGGAGGAGAGGCCCTTGGGCCTGAGGGTGTTAGATCCCCCAGTATAGGAGAATGACAAGGAGGAAAGATGAGAGTGGGTGGGTGGGTTGGAGGGTGGGTTGGAGAATATCCCCATAGTGGCAGGGGGAGGGCGGAGGGAATGGGGAGGTTCTAAAGGGGAGATCTGAAAATGGGGAAATATTTGATATGTAAATAAAATATGAAAATAAAAAATATATATATACTTTACCATTCATGATTTTTAACTTTTATACCTTTATTTTAAATTACAGTTATACAAATGTCTACTTCTTAAAGAAAGAATTTAATGACATTTTTTTTCCAAAGGTATTCTATAATCTGGAAGGTATACATCATTGCATTCTGTTATGTGCTGTGCATTCAGTGTGACCATCTCCAATAACAAATCTACATGCTTGTTCCTCACTATGATGGACTATACTGTCAAATTCAATAACCATTTTGGTTCTTTCTCTGCACTAAATCATTTTTTCTTTTGCAATAAGTTGAATCTTATATTGGATTAATAAAACAGATAGAAATATAGATAAGAAAAGGAGTTTGTAAAGTTTGTAAAGTTATGTTATTCTCTATTTTCAAGAAATAAATTACCTATTGAAAAAATTATTGAAAGAAAATCTATTGCAAACTAACAATTACCTGTTTTAATATTTTTTGAGATTTTGATATAATTCCATTTCTCTTTTCTTTTTCCTCTCACCGAGTCCTTCCATATGTTCCTAGTTGATCTTTTTTTTTTCAAATTCATGATTTCCTTTTGTCATTATATATGAGGATATATCTATCTATCTATCTATCTATCTATCTATATATATCATGTAGGTATGTTTAAAGGACTGACCATTTGGTGTTGAATAACCAGTTTGAGTGATCTTGACTAGAGAAGAAATAATAAGTAATCATATTATTTATTATTAACTAAGGAAACTATAATACACACTATTCTGTGTCTAAACACAGATATACAGTTTAAATTAATTTTTCTCATCTGGGCTGAAATTACTCCTTCTTTGAGGCAAAGGGCACCTAAGAAAACCTCAATATCAGAACTTTCAAGTGCTCTCTTAAATTGTTGTTCAGAGAGGTCCTAAGAACTCCAAAATCATTACATTTCAGTGATCCCCCACCCCCTCCCCCACCCCTGGTTGGAAAGTAAATCCCTTTCTTTTACTTACAATGCCATGCACTTTGGAAATAAGGACCAGATTCCCATGAGTAGGAAATGAATTGAAAGCCTTCTCCTTGTGACTAGCTTTCAAGATATCAGAAGACAAGATGCATTGTTCTCAGAGGAAAGAAATTAACAGTCCTACTTAATCCTGATGTCTATGACTTGCATCACCAACATCATGGCTCAATAATCCTAAGTACAAATACTGATCCCTAATCCTTTGAGGTAACCAAAGATTCCCTAATTGGACTTAATAATTACCTGTTAAAGAAGGTAAAATACTTTAGATTTCTAATAAAATGTACAAGCAATGTAGTATTTTGAAAGTATTACATGTATTAATGTTATTATGTACTTCCATTTAGATAGAATAGAACAACAGGTGGTCTCATCTGGCCCACCCCTTCTGCTGAGGCAGATCTGCTTAGCAGCTCCTCTAAACATAGAACAGTCTAAAGGCCTCCCAGGAGTTCTGCTGCAAAGATGGCAAAAGACCTCACAGTCTGAAGGCCTCCCAGAACAGCTACATTCAGAGCAATACCTTCACTGCTACTCTGAAGGTACAACAGTGTGAAGAACTCCCAGGAGATCTGCTGCACACAGAGCAACAGATAGGCAGTTTGTCTGCACCTTTAAAAACACCATAGTCTGAAGGCCTCATAAGAGGTCCCCTAAAGCCAGGGCCACAGACATCCCATGAAATCTGCAGCAACCCAGGAATACAGGAGGCAGGCTCCAGAAAAAGACACCAAGACCAGTTAACACCAGAGATAACCAGATGGCAAGAGGCAAGCGCAAGGCCATAAGCAACAGAAGCTAATATACTTTGGCATCATCAGAACCCAGTTCTCCCACCACAGCAAGCCCTGGATACCCCAACACACCTGAAAATCAGGAAGCTGATCTGGTCTCATGAAGATAATAGAGTCCTTTAAGGAGGATATAAATAACTCACAGAAAGAAATACAGGAAAACACATATAAACAGGTAGAAGCCCTTAAAGATAAAACAAATAAATACCTTAAAGAAATACAGGTAACACAATCAAACAGGTGAAGGACTTGAACAAAGGGGTTCAAGACCTAAAAGTAAAAGTAGAAACAATAATAGAAAATGAAAATGGAGGTGATGCTTGAAATAGAAAACCTAGGAAAGATGTCAGGAATTACAGATGTAAGCATCACCAACATAATACAAGAGATAGAAGAGAGAATCTAGATGTGGAAGATACCTCAGAAGATGTTGAAACAACTGTCAAAAATATTCAAAACATAAAAAATTCCTAACCCAAAACATCCAGAAAATACAGAACAGAATGCAAACAGCAAGCCTAAGAATAATAGGAATAGAGAAGAGTAAAAATTCCCAGCTCAGAGGACCAAAAACATCGTCAAAAAGGTTATATAAAAAAACCTTTCACCAACCTAAAGAAAGAGATGTCCATAAATGTACAAGGAGCAGATAGGATGCCAAATAGATTGGACCAGAAAAAGAAAGTCCTCTCACTACATAATAATAAAAACAGTAAATACACAGAACAAAGATAGAATATTAAAAGATGTAAGTGGGAAAGGCCAATAACATATAAATTCAGAGCTATCAGAATTCTCACCAGAGTTCTCATCAGAGACAATAAAAGCAAAAAGAGCCTGGACAGATGTCATCTAGGGCCTAAGAGAACACAAATGCCAACCCAGGCTACTATACCAAGTGAAACTCTCAATCAACATAGATGGAGAAAACAGAACATTCCAGGACAAAACAAAATTCAAACAGTATCTATCTACAAATCCAGACCTACAGAGGATTATAGAAGGAAAACTCAAACAAAAGAAGGGTACATACATGAAAGAAAAACCAAGATATTAATAATCTCATAGCAAAACTGAAAGGAGAGAATCAAATGCATGTAAAGGCAACCTACAACAACAAACATAACAGGAACTAACTATCATCTTTCTTTAATAGCTCTCAATTGACTTAATTTGCCAAAAAAGCCAAAAGCTTACAGACTGGATAAGCAAACAGGATCCAACATTTTCTTGCATACAAAAAACACACCTCAATAACAAAGATAGAAACTTCCTCAGAGAAAAAGCTAGAAAAAAAAGTCTTCTTAGCAAATGGTCTGAATAAAGAAGCTGGAGAATCTATCCTAATATACAATAAAGTAGACTTTCAAACAAAAGTTTTCAAGCTAGATGGGGACACTTTATATTCATCAAAGAAAAAATCCACCAAGAGATAGTCTCAATTCTGAACACCTATACCCCAAATTTAAGGGTACTCACATTCATAAAAGAAACTTTATTAAGCTTAAAACACACATTGAACCCCACAAAATAATAGTGAGAGACTACAAAACCCCAATCTTACTAATGGACAGGTCATTGAAACATAAACTAAACAGAGACACAATGAAGCTAATAGAGGTTATGAACCTAATAGATTTAATAGATATCTATAGAACATTTCACCCTTAAACAAGAGAATATACCTTCTTCTCAGCAACTCATGGTGCCTTCTCCAAAACTGCCCATATAATCAGCCAAAACCCAAGCCTCAACAGATACAAGAAGATTGAAATAATCCCATGCATCCTATCAGATAACCATGGCCTGTGGCTGGACTTCAATATCAACAAAAACAACAGAAAACCAACATACCCATGGAAACTGAACAACTCTCTACTCAAAGATAACTTGGTCAGTAAAAGAATAAAAAAAGAAATTAAATACTTCCTAGAAATCAATGAAAATGATGACACAGCATACCCAAACTTATGGGACACAATGAAAGCAATGCTAAGAAGAAAATTCATACCACCAAGGTCCCTGGTAAAGAGATTGGAGAGATTCTACACGACCAACTTAATAGCATACTTGAGAGCTCTAGAACAAAAGGAAGCAAACATAACCAAGAGGAGTAGATGGCAGGAAATAGTCAAACTGCCAAACTGGGAACTGGCTAAATCAAACAAATAAAAACGAAGAGAACAGTACATAGAACCATCAAAACCAAAAACTGGTTCCCTGAGAAAATCAACAAGATAGACAAACACACAGTCAAACAAATGAAAGGGCCCAGAGACAGTATCCAAATGAACAAAATCAGAAATGAAAAGGGAAACAAAACAACAGAAACTGAGGAAATTAAAAAAAAAACATCAAATCCTAATAAGAAGTCTATATTCTACAAAACTGGAAAATCTAGATGAAATGGGTAATTTTCTAGACAGATATCACATACCAAAGTTAAATCAAGAGCAGGTAAATTATCTAAACACTCCCATATCCCCTAAGGAAATAAAAGCCCAGCAAAAACAGCCCTGTGCCAGATGGCTTTAGGGCAGAATTCTATCAGATCTTCAAAGAAGAGCTAATATCAACACTCCTCAAACTATTGCATAAAATAGTAAGAGAGGAAAAGCTACCTAATTCATTCTATGAAGCCACAATTACTCTGATACCTAAGCCACACAAGGACCCAACAAAAAAAAAAAGAAATTCTGACCAATTTTGCCTTTGAATATCAGTACAAGAATACTCAATAAAATTCTCACAAACAAAACCCAAGAACACAACAAAGCAGTCATTCACTATGATCTACTAAGCTTCATCCCAGGGATACAATGTTGGTTCATTATATGAAATCCATTCATATAATCCACTACATAAACAAACTCAAAGAAAAAAGTCACATGATCATCTCATTAGATGCTGAAAACTTATTTGACAAAATATAACACCTCTTCATGTTATAAGTATTGGAGATATCAGAAATTCAAAGCCCATTCCTAAACAAAATAAAAGCAATATACAGCAAAGCCACAGCCAATATCAAATTAAATGCAGAGATACTTGAAGCAATCCCCATAAAATCAGGGACAAGCCAAGAAAGGCCATTCTTAACATATCTATTCAATATAATACTTGATGGAGAAAACAAAATATTCCAGGACAAAACCAAATTCAAACAGCATCTATCTACCAATCCATTCCTACAGAGGATCCTAGAAGGAAAACTTCAGCACAAGGAGGGTAACTACACCAAAGAAAAGACAAGATATTAAGCATTTCACAAGCAAGCCAAAAAGAGATAACCACATGCACTAAAGCCACCAACAAAAACAAACATAACAAGAACTAACAGTCATCTGTCTTTACTATCTCTCAATATTAATGGACTCCATTCACCTATAAAAAGACAAAAAGCTAACAGACTGAATATGCAAACAAGATCCAGCATTTTGCTGCATACAAGAAACTTACCTTATAAGAAAGAAAGATACTGACATACAGAAAAAGGGTGGAAAAGGGTCTTCCAAGCAAATGGTTTCATGAAACAAGGTGGAGTTACCATTCTAACATATAATAAAATAGAATTTCAACAAAAAGTTATCAAATGTGATTAGAAAGGACACTTCATATTAATCAAAGTGATAATCCACCAAGAGAAAGTCTTAATTCTATGCCCTAAATGTAAGGGCACACACATTCATAAAAGAAACTTTACTAAGCTCAAAACACACATTGAATCCCACATAAATATAGTGAGAGCCTTCAACACCCTACTCTCACTAATGGACAGGTCACCAAAACAGAATCTAAACAGAGTCACAGTGAAACTAATAGAGGTTATGAACTAAATGGATTTAACAGATATCTATAGAACATTTCACCCTAAAACAAAAGAATGCTCCTTCTTCTTGGCAAATCATGGTACCTTCTCCAAAATTAACCATATAATTTGTCACAAAACAACCCTCAACCAATACAAGAAGATTGAAATAATTGCATGCACCCTATCAGATCACCAGGGCCTAGGGCTTCTCTTCAATAACATCAAATACAACAGAAAACCCACATATACATTGAAATTAAACAACTCTCTGTTCAATGATAACTTGGTCAAGGAAGAAATAAAAAAAGAAATAAAAGACTTCCTAGAATTTAATGAAAATTTTGACACATCATACCAAAACTTATGGGACACAATGAAAGCAGTGATAAAAGGAAAATTCATAGCACTCAGTGCTCTGGTAAAGAAACTGGAGAGATTTTACACAAGCAAATTAATGACACACCTGAGAGCTCTAGAACAAGAAAAAAGCAAACATACCCAAGAGGAGAAGATAGTAGGAAATAGTCCAACTCAGGGCAGAAATCAAGTAGGAACAAAGAGTCAACCAAGTAGGAACAAAGAGAACTATACAAAGTATCAACAAAACTCAATGGTGTTTTTTTGAGAGAATCAACAAAATAGATTAAACACTTAGCCAAACTCACTAAAGGGCCCAGAGGCAGCATCCAAATTAAGGAAACCAAAAAAGAAAAGTGAGACATGACAACAGAAATGGAGGAAATTAAAAAAAAAAATCAAGAGATTCTACTACAAAAACCTATACACAACAAAATTGGAAAATCTAAATAAAATGGATGGTTTTCTAGAAACATACCACATACCAAAGTTAAATCAAGAGCAGGTAAACTATCTAAACAGGACCATATCCCATAAGGAAATAGAAGAAGTCATTAAAAACCTCCCAACCAGAAAAAGGCCAGGGTCAGACAGATTTAGTGCAGAATTCTACCAGACCTTCAAAAAGACCTGATACCAATAGTCCTCAAAGTGTTCCATAAAATATAAACAGAAAGAAGAGTACCTACTTCATTCTATGAAGCCACAATTACTCTGATATCTAAACCACAGAAAAAAAGAGAATTCAGACTAATCCCCTTTATTAATATCAACACAAAACTACTCAATAAAATTCTCACAAATTGAATCCAAGAACACATCAAAACCATCATTCACCATAATCAAGCAGTCTTGATCCCAGGGATGCAAGGTTGGTTCTACATATGAAAATCCATTAACATATTCCACTCTATAAACAAACTCAAAGAAAAAAACTCACATGATCATCTCCTTAGATGCAGAAAAAGCATTTGATAAAATATGATACCATACCTTTTATGTTAAAAGTATTTGAGAGATCAGGAATTCAAGGTTCATACCTAAACATAATAATAAACCAATAGCCAATATCAAATTAAATGAAGAGATATTTGAAATAACTCCACTGAAATTGGGGACAAGGTAAGGATGCCCACTCTCCTTGCATCTTTTCAATATAGCACTGAAAGTGCTAGGTAGAAAAAGAAGACAACAAAAAGAGATCAAGGTGATACAAATTGGCAAAGAAGGAATAGAAGATATGATAGTATACATAAGCAGCCCCAAAAATTCTACCAGAGAACTTCTCCAGCTGATAAACACCTTCAGCAAAGTGGCTGGATATAAAATTAACTCAAATAAATCAGTATCCTACCTTTATACAAATGATAAATAGGCTGATAAAGAAATTAGGGGAATGTCTCCCTTCATAATAGCCACAAATACTCTAACCAAACAAGTGAAATATTTCTATGACAATAACTTCATGTCTCTCAAGAAAGAAATCAAAGAAGATCTCTGAAAATGAGGGGATCTCCCATTCTCATGGATTGGTAGAATTTACATAGCAAAAATGACTATCCTACCAAAGGCAAAATACAGATTCAATGAAATCTCTATCAAAATCAAAGACACAGAAAGAATAATTCTCAAATTCATCTGGAAAGGCAAATATCCAGAATAGTGAAAACAATTCTTTTTTTTTTTAATTTATTTTTCATACTTTATTTACATTTCAAATGTTTCCCACTTTCCAGATCTTCCCTTTGGAAACTCCTCATTTCCTCCTCCTCCTCCTGCCACTATGGGGGTATTCTCCCACCCACCCATCCACCTACTCTCGTCTTCCCTCCCTGGCATTCCCTTATACTGGGGGATCTAACACCCTCAGGCCCAAGGGCCTCTCTTCCCCCTAATGTCAAACAAGCCCCTCCTCTGCTGCGTATGTGGCCAGCACCATGGGTCCCTCCATGTGTATTCTTTGGTTGGTGGATCCGTCTCCAGCAGTATCAGGAAGGGGAGTGTCAGGCCAGTTACCACTGTTGCTGCCTCCTTGGGGCTGCAAACTCCCTCAATTCTTACCAATAAAAGATCTGCTTGGGAAATCACCATCTCAGAACTAAAGCTATACTACAGAGCAGTAGTGATAAAAACTGCCTTGTATTGGTACAAAGACAGACACATTGATCAATGGAATAGAATTGAAGACCCAGAAATAAAATCACACTTACAAATACTTGATCTTTGACAAAAAAGCCAAAAATATACAATGGAGAAATAAAAAAGCATATTAAATAAATGGTGCTAGTCTAACTGGCTGTCTGTATGTAGAAAAATGAAAACAAACCCATATTTATCACCATGTACTAAGCTCATGTCCAAGTAGATCAAGGACCTCAACATAAAACCAAACACACTGAACCTAATAGAAGAGAATGTGGGAAAAAAGCTTGAACTCATTGGTACAGGGAGAAATTTCCTAAGCAGAATTCCAATTACTCAGGCTCTCAGATAAAAAATTGATAAATGGTACCTCATGAAACTGGAAAGCTTCTGTAAGGCAAAGGACAAAGTCAATAAGACAAATCAGCAACCTACAGATTTGGAAAAAAAATTTCACTAACCCCACAAAGAATAGAGGGTTAATATTTAAAATATATAAGGAACTCAAGAAGCTAACCACCAAAAAACAAACAAGCAAATCAGAAAATGGGCTTTAGAAATACATTGAGAATTCACAGCAGAGGAATCTCGAATGGCTGAGAAGCACTTAAAGAAATGTTCAAAGTTCTTAGTGATCAGAGAAATTCAAATCAAAATGACCCTGAGATTCTACTTTGCACCAATCAGAATGGCCAAGATCAAAATATCAGGTTGTGAGGACAACACATGATGGCGAGGCTGTGGAGAAAGAGGAACACTCCTGCATTGCTGGTGGAATTGTGAACTGGTACAACCACTCTGGAAATCAATCGGAAGGTTCCTTAGAAAATTGGAAATAGATTTATCTGAAGATCCAGCAATACCACTATTGAGAATATACCCAAAAGATGCCCAACAATGCCACAGGGGCATGTGTTCCACTATGTTCATTGTCGCCTTACTTGTGTCAGCCAGAAGCTGGAAACAATCCAGATGCCCCATGACAGAAATATAGATACAGAAAATGTGGTTCATTTACACAATGGAATACTACTCAGCTATTAAGAATGAGGACAGTCTGAGTTTTGCAGGCAAATGGATGGGGCTAGGAAATATTATCCTTAGTGAGATAACTCATATCCAAAAAGATATGCATGGTATGTAGTCATTAATAAGTGTACAGAATACACAAGATATGGTCCAAGAACTCAAACCGGTCAACAAGCTGAAGGGCCCGAGGGAGGATGTCTTAATCCCATTTGGGATGGAGAAACTGAAGGGCCTGAGGGAGGATGCCTTAATCCCATTTGGGACAGAGAAGAAAGTAATCACAATGAGGAGGGCACCTGGGTGGAAAACGGTACAGGGGTGGGAGAAGAGGGGAACATGATCTGCTATTGGGTGGGGGAAAAGGACTGAAGCATTGAGGACCAGAAGAAAGAATGGAAACAAGCAACTTCAGGAGGTAGTAGGTTGGGAGGACCCTCCATAATGTACCAGAGACCTGGGAGTTCAGAGACTCTCAGGACTCAAAGAGAGGGACCTTAAATGAAATGCGCTACAGTGGGAAGAAGGAACTTGTAGAGCCTACCTCAAGCAGAGAGACAGAGCACCAAATGAGTGATGGGATTTCCATTCCACAGTCAAAACTCTGACCCCTAATAGTTCCTGAGGAAAAAAAGGTCCACTGACAGGCGCAAAGTGGGATCCAGCTTAAAGGGAGGCCCCAAGGCCTGACACTATTACTGATGCTATGGAGCACTCATAAAAATGGACCTATCATGATTGCCCTCTGAACATAGAGTCAGATGTAGATATTTGCTCCCAACCAATGAACAGAAGCAGCTAACCCCTGTGGTTGAATTAGGGAAAAGCTGGAAGAAGTTGAGGAGGAGAGCGACCCTGTAGGAAGACTAGCATCTCAATTAACCTGGACCCCCAAGATCTCTCAGAGAGTGGACCAAGCAGAAAACAACAGCTGATATGAAGCCCCCAACACATATATATCAGAGGACTGCATGGTCTGGGTTCAGTCAGTTAAGATGCACCTAAACCTCAAGAGACTGGAGACTCAGGGGGTTTAAAGGTCTGGTTGGGTGGGGGTGGGATATGGGGACAACCTCGTGGAGACAGGATGTGGGGATGAGGTATTGGGATGGGGAACAGTCAGAGAGTGGACCTGGAGGGAAATATAGTCTGAAGAGTAAAAAAAAAATTAAATTAAATTAAATTCAAAAAACAGATATGGACTTCACTGAATAAAGCATATCGAATGTAAAATAAAAAACAAAGCTGCCATACAAGTTTATTTCGAGATGCATTTCTTGTTTTGATCAAAAGTGATACTGGAAATGTGGTGTTATGATTTATATGATTTTGCACCTTGACTATTTTCTTTGTGTTACACTTTGATTTTTATCTTAAACCTTTCATTTTTCCTTAGTTCTCAAGTAAATTTAAAACTTTCAATATAAACAAAAGTAAATTATAATTAACAATTAAAAACCATACCATGTACATCTTGGAGTTTTCTACAGTAAAGTACTCATTTTGCTAACTTTATAATGATAAGAGAATAATTAATATGGGTAATTATTAATATGGGAAATGTACCATGGTGAATATAACTCAATTATAAGAGCAGATTCCAAATATGAACAAAATTAAAGAAAGCCTGAACCTCTCTTATGCTTGTTATCTTTTAACAAAAGAAATTCATAAGTTCATGATTAGTAGATGACTGTTTCATTTTAAGCAGCCAAGCACATTGAAACCAATACATGTACATGACAGAACTTGGCATATATAGGGATTTCTTGTACAACTTGTATGAGTTACATGACTTTTCTTTCTTTCCATCCCTTTCACCCTCACTCTGTCTCTCCCACCTGGTTTCCTTTCTCATACTCTGATTTGGAGATATTTTATGCTCATACTGAAAGTAATCCTCAAAAGAAGTGGATTCATAGTGTCCTGATCACATTTTCCCTGGCAGCAGTAACCCGGTTTGAGACTTTCTTCCCAATCTTTGATGTGTTGTCAGGGTATTATCTAAACATTGAGAACCTTGGCATCAGATTTTGATTTGCTCTCACAGAAATGGATTTCATACTCAGAATTAGGAGGCAGTATCTAGCTATAACCAATCTTATGAAGTAGTTGGAGGGGCTGTTGAAGTCAAATGACCAGGAAAACCATAATCTGTTAAGCTCATTGTGCATCCAGCAATTTGTCTTATTCATACTAAGTGTTTGAGATAATTCTAATTGGACATTAGGCTTATAGAGCCTCTGACAATAGACTCAGTTGCTATGTGTATTTTGGGAGATCATTGGTTAACAACATATGGAAACAGTTTCTGCTTGAGTTATATAAATATTTAGCAATTATACAATTTCAGAAATTATTATAAAACGAAGTACTAAGATTCAAACAAAGAGATATAAACTTCTGATAGTGCTCAAGTGTAAATATATTGTATTATATGTACTCTTTGTGTGTGTTTGTCATGTGTGTGTGTGTATGTGTGTGTATGTGTGTATTTTTTAATGTCATGATCTCTTAAAGTAATTGGAAACCTTGGAAATTGTAACCCAAAGCAGATTTATCTGGAACAGCAGCGTGAAACTCTGGTTTAGGAAAAATTCAGAGCATATGTTCCAGAAGTCAGCTCTAATTTGCAATGAATTGCTTCAGTAAACCACTTGTATCAGTATTGTTAATCTTAATGGTTACAAGTGACCCATGCTTTAATAATCCAGACCATCAGTTGAGAACAAATCTCTTTTTCTAATTAAGAATGTTTGACCACAAGAGGGAGTTCCTTGCCAACTGTTTGTGTATCCTTAACAGATATCACAGGCCTAAATTTACAAAGAAAAATACCTGCAAATGTATTTAGTCCCATAAGTGATTTGATGCTGAGAAAATGATGACAATTTGCTTAAATTTAGGTCTTCACAAAGTTCTAAATGAAGCAAAATATATCATGAAATTCTAACAGACTAAGAGTTGTTCAGGAATAAAGCAATGTTTCAAAGTAATTCCCAGATTTGTGCTTGTAAAAAAAAAAAAATGCAGCTCTCTATCTTTAAGGTGGGCAGATCCAATGCTGACACACAAAAATTGCATTGAGGTCAAAAAATATGAAATTATAGACTGATTTATTGAAGTGGAATAAGTAACTGTTTATATAAATTGATGCACATATTTTGTTGAATTTTTCATCACTAATGAGTAAAGTAGAATGTGACTTTGATAGCACAAGCTAAATCAGCATTTTTAAGAAATTAAAAAGCTAAAATTCCAACTAGTAGACTTCTAGAATACAAATCAAGTCCATTTTCCCTGTGATTAGGTGCATAACATATGCAATAACTCAAGAACATATTAAGTCACTAAACATATTTCCTATCTCATAGCAATTCCATATAAAGTTATGTTTAAGTTAGAGCACTCCAATAAAGTGTGCACGGACCACAACTTTAAAACTACCAGCATAATAATGATGTTTTTGTTGTATAATAGTTCTCAATGGCTTTATGCTTCAGAGAAATTTTTCATTTAATATGCATAATTTTTCTGAGTATTGTTTTTACAGTGTTTATTCCTAAAATGTTGTGCCATTGAGTCCTGAACCCCTACTCAACAGCATCCTTCCTCATCTTACAACCAAATCAATCTTGTCTCCATGGAAATGTGCCTCCTTTTAGATGTAGGCACTCTGGCAGTACATATTGGGAAAATTAATAATTGTAACTGTAGTAAATGTAGTAATTTTAGAAAACTTATTTGGAGAAAATGACTGCATCTCACATGCATTCCTGGTGTGTCTTGATGGCACTGACTGTAAATATGGGATACAGAAAAAGAAAATGCCAGTAATTCTGTTGGCTGTTCCCTCCTACCTCCTATGGTTCTTAAGATTATATTATTTTACACCATTTTTGACATATTTTGCTGCACAAAATCATGCATTTTTAAGAGCTTTTCTTTCACAGTAACTGGAAATGACAAGTAAAGAAAGCAGAATTCTTTGGTGAGCCAAGTGTTGCAAAGTTCACTAAAAGGATTTTTCCAACCGATTTCCAACACACACTCATGTGCATACACATACACACACACACACACACACACACACACACACACACACACACAAACCATGTACATGTACCCGACATACACACAGTGATGAAAAGGGCAATGCATGTCTATATATCTTTAAGAATAAGACATCAAGTAGGAGGAAATACTAGAAAGATGGTAAGGCATTGAAAACATTCATTCACTGAACAATGGACAAAAATAGGTTTAACATAAACATTTTGTGGAAGGGTATGTAATGATAAATCACTCTTATAAATCCAAGACCAAAGTTAGTATGAAAGTATCCTGGATAAACAAATTTATCTTAGTTCTTTCAACAAATGCTTGAGGGCTGTACTGTATTCTATTCTGTGGCAAGGAAAAGTAGCTCATTTTCTTTCTATACTTCATTTTCTTCTTTCTCTTCCCTCCTTACTCTGCACATACTTGCTTAAGTATTCTCTCTCTCTCTCTTTCTCTCTCTCTCTCTCTCTCTCTCTCTCTCTCTGTGTGTATGCGTGTGTGTATGTGTGTGCACATGCACATCCATGTGCATGCCTCTTTCTTCTCTCCTCTCCTTCCTCTGTCTCCTAATCACTCCTCTTTCTCTCTCGCTCCCCCATCTTTTGTCTCTCTAACATGCAAGTATGTTCACACTAATACATAAAAATACCATTCTTTGGGGTTAATAACATTGAGATTCTCAGGGGATGTGTTATAAATATGCCCAGATGTAAAACTTAGTGAAAACATCTAAGTGATTTGGTCCCTATGATGTAAAAGATCCAGATGCGTGAAACTATCTCTGCTAACTGGCATTTATGTGTGAGCATGTGTGCACACATATCTCTGCTAACTGGCATTTATGTGTGAGCATTATGTGCACAGATGTATGTGCACAATGTATACAAGTTTATGCAGATGTTTGTGTACAGGTATATACAACTTTTCCAAATGCTCTTCAGGTAGGACTGTCATCTCTACATATTTCCATTTTGACATATAACAACTTTTAAGAAGTTAATTTAGAAAGTCATAGCAAATTTACAGTTTAGATATTTTATTTTTCAAAGAACTTCTTCTATTAACATGGAGTATTCAAAACAGAATTAAGCACATCAATTTGTAGAAAAAAACCAAGTTACCAGTTCTTGGGATCACTTCCTCAGCTCTTTCAAAACCAGACCAAACATCAGTCTCAATTTTTCTAAGAGTGGTAGTGGGTGTCATAAGAAATTATACATGTGAAAGTGTAAAAGCTAAAAGAAATTTCACCTGACAGATTATAAGAAATTCAAGTCTTTCTTTTAAAAAAGAGCATGTTTTATAATAATGTATTAATAATGTCATAGCTTTGACTTTACTTACAAGTTTTAAATTGCACTAGGTCTACTAATGTCTTTATCATTATTATTATGACATCAATAATTTCTAACTCTATAAAACCAACTTACACCCAGGAATAAAGCTTGTTTTCTTAGTCAGTGTGAATTTGCAAACAATAAAACATGAAACTTCAAGCCTATTGTGGTGAATGGTTTTTATATCAAAAGTATGTTAAATAATTTTCATTCAGCCCTTCTAAAAATGTGGTTTAAAATACACTAAATATACGCATGCTGCCACTGGACTGAGGGCTTCAGTTAATGCTGCAAAAAGCTATCTTTAATAGCTATTGGTTGCTCAGCAGGACAAGCAAGCCTGGGATTAGAGATAATGATACTTGTTGGAACTGCAGGGAGGCAGAGGAGAAAGTGATCGACTTCCCTCAGCTTTGTAAAAAGCATATTGGAAGAAACATACATTCAGAAGAACATGATACTAGATGGTGACACACCTGAACGTCTAAATGTGTCTGTTTTTCTTTCACGTTGGGTTGAGACAGTGATCTTAAATTAAATGCAATGTTAGAATACTTAACATCAGAGATCCAATTGGAAATCTTTCTCAATTTTTAATGCGTCTTTTCTACATCACTGTCTCCATTCCATTTAAATTAATGTCATAATAGTCAATAACATTGCAATCATTCTGTTTCCAGTGTGATTGTGCCCCTCCAAGTGCCTATCAAAACTAGTCTAAAATATTTACAGAAGTAATCTGATCATTCTAACTAGCTGCTGTAGTTTTGTTATCTCTTAATTCTGAAACTTCTCGAGCATTCTGACACATTCAATACAAACACATTCATTATAGTGACATTAAGACCCCTTTAGTTCCTTTCTGAAGATATCAGTTTGCTTGATTTTTTTTTTCACATTGACTATTCCCATAGGAAAGATGCCTTGACAGTGTTTGCTCCATTTCCTATAAGTGGAAGGGTGTGTACTATGTCTGTGAAAGCTGCTGATCATTTAAGGAAAATGACATTTATTTCATATTCTAGGTGATTTCTCCCTATGTTTTAAGTGCACCACTTTCTGTTAATCTCTTGATTGGAGTTGACTCAGAGTTCTGAGAATGCTGTTAGGTGAAAACTGAATTTATTTGTTCACAGGTAGTATCTCCTCACCACATATTTTTCTGGTACTCAGCAGAGGTCACATTGTACCAATTTAACTTAAAATCTGCTTTGGTGGTCACAGCAAGCTCTACAGAAGTTATTTCTGAAATGAAGAGGTGGTCAAGGTTAGAGTAAAGTATTAGAGTATGTAAACATGGATATTAGTGCAAATAGCTACAATCTGTGATGTACATCAAACAAATTCAGAAATGCTATATTGGTTGTGTTTCCTCATCCCTTTGACGACCAGCATGAGCACACCAGAAACATGGAGGAACATGAGAGCTAGTGTAAGCCATCCTCCTACTGTGTTTTCTGAGACATGGCCTTTAAAATATAATTTACTTTAGTTAAAGGTCACAGGTCTTTTCAAATATGTTTGTGCTAAGCATTTTGTCAACATCTCAATAACTTTCTTCTTGTTGCCCTTTGTTGCTTGATAGTGTCAGCCCCTTTGTTGGTAACCTAAAGGGCTTCTCTATTTCTATATAGCTGGCTTCTAACCCACTAGTGCCAAAAAAGTAATCTCTCAAACCTGCCCTGTATGGTGGTGTTTCCTGCTTCTGACCAGATCCAATGAAAACGTCTACCAATATGTGTGAATTTTGCGTACACGTTATAGAAATACAGAATGTAAATAGAGATATTATGGTCTAGTGATGAAATGGAACACAAGCACTCACGTATTGAAGTCTTAAGTCCCCAGCTGGTGGACAGTATTGGGAGGTAGTTAATGTCGTGAGGATGGTAACCACATCAGAAAGTTAAATTATCAAAATACTGGCTGCTGAATAAGATAGTAGTAGATAGGTCACTGAGGGATGGCTTTTGCAGAGTATTCCTCATCCCAGTTTTTTTTTGTGTCTCAGTTTTCTGGTTGCTGTGAGTGGTGGTGAGTAGCGATTCTCTTCATACTATGCTGTTGTGAATTTCCACAGAACAAGAAACAATGAAGGTCCATGTCATGATAGAATGAATGTGCTGAAGCTGTAAGCTAAAATAAATTACCTCTTTTTAGGTTGACTACCTCAAGTATTATCTCTCAGTAATGTAAAGCTAACAAACATGGGTAAAACAACAACAACAAAAATTATTACAATCACCAATTATTGTACTAATTATCTTCATTTCTTTTCTTAGCCATTATTGTATTACAAAAACCATACATATATACTTACATAGTGATAAAAAATGTATTTAGAATATAAATTTACTGAAAGTTCTTAATGTGCATGTGTAGTCAACTTTCTTTACCAACCAAGGTCCAGTTCACCATTGTCATTTATCAATGTGTCTTTGATCATAAGCATCCTGTTAAAGTCCTAACTGCTTGTCAAACTTTCCTAATGTGGAAGTAATCGGCTATTCATGTCCATATAGGAAAAGACATTTTTAGTCTTTCTATAACAGCTACATATTGCCTTCTCTCCTTAATGACTTATTAAGGCTCAAAGTTAACACAAATTATAAAATTTATCATGAATTCATGTGATAAAACCTCTTAAAAGACTCATTTCAGATCTGTGGCGGGAGACCTCTGCTTGGGCCACCAGGGCTCTATAGCTATATAGAGCTAGGAGAAAGGTAACCTCCCAGGAGTGTGGAAAAGCACTTGAGAGGGGGTAAGAGGACTAAAACTGCTCAGCAGGACTGCCCAGAATCCTTGGGACACAGGGACTGAGGAACAGCCAGGAGGAAGGAGCTTTCCGGTTTCCATCTGTGGCGGGAGACCTCTGCCTGGGCCACCAGGGCTGCATAGCCACATAGCGCTGGGAGAAAGATAGCCTACCAGGAGTGTGGGCAAGCCTGTCTGCTCAGAGAGACCCACCTGGAATACCCAGGACACAAGGACTGAGGAGCAGGCTTCTGGTTTCTTTCAGTGGCCAGAGAGAGGATCCTGTGACACAGGGCTCCATACTCAAATAGTGCCAGGAGAGAGCTGGTGTACCAGGAGTACTGACACACTGTCAAGCACAGGCAAGACCATCACTTCTTTCCAAATTCACTGGACCAAGAGGGACCCTTGCAGAGACATCAGGACACAGGAAAACAAGGGACAGCTGGGAATTAGATCCTTCTTGTTTCTGTCTGCACCCCAGAACTGACCCTGCACCACAACTCTGTAGACCCAAATTCCTCTCAGAGAGAGCTGGTCTTCAAGAAGTATTGACACCTAGGCTTGCAGGAAAGACAAGCCACAGTTAGAGAGAGTAAGACCAGCTAACACCTGAGATAACCAGATGGCAAAAGGCAAGGACAAGAACACAAGGAACAGAAACCAAGGCTACTTGGCATCATCAAAAACCAGCTCTCCTACCACAGGAAGCCCTGGATACCCCAACACACCAAAAAAAGAAGACTCAGACTTAAAATCACATCTCATGAGGATGATAGAAGATTGTAAGAAGGAAATAAATAACTCCCTTAAAGATATACAAGAGAACACAGGTAAACAGCTAGAAGCCCTTAAAGAGGAAACATAAAAATCCCTTAAAGAATTACAGGAAAACACAATCAATTGGTCAAAGTTAT
Source organism: Rhynchomys soricoides (assembly GCA_019843965.1). Lineage (NCBI taxonomy): Eukaryota > Metazoa > Chordata > Mammalia > Rodentia > Muridae > Rhynchomys > Rhynchomys soricoides. Next base: position 1,020,448 of record JADRCH010000260.1, read on the forward strand.
AGGAAAACACAATCAAGCGGATGAAGGAAATGAGCAAAACCATCCAGGAACTAAAAACTGAAATAGAAATAATAAAGAAATCACAAAAGGAGACAACCCTGGAGTGAGAAAACCTAGGAAAGAAATCAGGAGTCATAGGTGCAAGCATCACCAACAAAATAGAAGAGATAGAAGAGAGACTCTCAGATACAGAAGATACCATAGAAAACATTGACACAACAGTCAAAAAAACACAAAATGCAAAAAGTTCCTAACCCAAAACATCCAGGATATCCAGGAAACAATGAGAAGACAGAACCAGAGGATAATAGGTATAGAAGAGAGTGAAGATTCCCAACTTAAAAGACCAGTAAATATCTTCAACAAAATTATAGAAAAAAACTTCCTTAACCTAAAGAAAGAGACGATCATAAATATACAAGAAGACTACAGAACTCCAAATAGATGGGACCAGAAAAGAAATTCATCCTGTCAGATTATAGTCAAAACTCCAAATACACAAAATAAAAAAAGAATATTAAAAGCAGTAAGAGCAAAAGGACAAGTAACATATAAAGGCAAACCTATCAGAATTACACCAGACTTCTCACCAGAGACTATGAAAGCTAGAAGATCCTGGGCAGATCTCATACAGAATCTAAGAGAACACAAATGCCGGCCCAGGCTGCTATACCCAGCAAAACTCTCAATAATCATAGATGGTGAAACCAAAATAATCTATGACAAATCCAAATTTGTCCACTATGTTTCTGTAAACCCAGACGTACAAAGAAAATGGAAAATGCTAACTCAAGGAGGAAAACTATACCCTAGCAAAAGTAAGAAAGTAATCTTTCAACAAACTCAAAAGAAGATAGCCACACAAACATAAAAATAACATCAAAAATAACAGGAAGCAGCAATCACTATTCCTTTATATCTCTTAACATCAATGGACTCAATTCCCGAATAAAAAGACATAGACTGATGGACTGAATCCATAAACAGGACACAGCATTTTGCTTTCCAGAGTAAAGGGCTAGAAAACAAATTTCCAGGCAAATGGTCCCAAGAAAAAGGCTGGAGTAGCCACTATAATATCAGATAAAATCGACGTTCAACCAAAAGTCATCAAAAATGATAAGGAAGGACACTTCATACTCATCAAACAAAAAAATCTACCAGGAAGAACTCTCAATTCTGATCATCTATGCCCCAAATGCAAGGGGTCCCACATTCATAAAAGACACTTTACTAAAGCTCAAAGCACACAATGCACCTAACACACTAATAGTTGGAGACTTCAACACTCCACTATCATCAATGGACAGATTTTGGAAACACAAACTAAAGAGAAATACAGTGAAACTATCAGATGTTACGTACCAAATGGATTTAACTGATATCTATAGAACATTTCATCCTAAATCAAAAGAATATAACTACTTCTCAGCACCTCATGGTACCTTCTCCAAAACTGATCATATAATTGGTCACAAAACAAACCTCAACAGACATAAAAAGATTGAAATAATCTCATGCCTCCTGCAAAATCACTATGAAATAAAGATGGTCTTCAATGGCAACAACCACAATAGAAAGCCCACGTACACATGGAAGCCGAACAAGCTCTACTCAATGATAACTTGGTCAATGAAGAAATAAATAAAGAAATGAAATGGTCCCAATAAACAGGCTGGAGTAGACTTTATAATGTCAGATAAAATCAACTTTCAACCAAAAGTCATCAAAAAAGATAAGGAAGGACACTTCGTACTCATCAAAGAAAAAATCTACCAAGAAGAACTGTCAATTCTGAACATCTATGCTCTGAATGCAAAGGCAGCCACATTCATAAAAGAAACTTTACTAAAGCTCAAAGAAGACATTGCAACTCACACAATAGTAGTGGGAGATTTCAACACCCCACTATCATCAATGGACAGATCTTGGAAACACAAACTAAACAGATACAGATTGAAATAATCCCATGCCTCCTACAAAATCACTATGGAATAAGGATGGTCTTCAATGGCAAGAACAACAATAGAAAGCCCACGTACACATGGAAGTTGAACAAGGCTCTAATCAATGATAACTTGGTCAAGGAAGAAATAAAGAAAGAAATTAAAGAATTTAATGAAAATGAAAGTACAACACACCCAAACCTATGGGATAAAATGAAAGCAGTGTTAAGAGGAAAACTCATAGCTCTGAATGCCTCCAAAAAGAAACTGGATAGAGCATATACTAGCAGCTTAACAGCACACCCGAAAGCTCTAGAACAAAAAGAAGCTAATACACACAAGAGGAGTAGAAGGTAGGAAATAACCAAATTAAGGGCTGAAATCAACCAAGTAGAAACAAAAAGAACTATACAAAGAATCGACAAAACCAGAAGCTGGTTCTTTAGAAAATCAACAAGATAGATAAACCCTTAGCCAGACTAACAAGAGGGCACAGAGACAGTATCCAAATTAACAAAATTAGAAATGACAAGGGAGATATAACAACAGACTCTGAGGAAATTAGACAACAAAAGGAGGTCAAAGGGATATAAATTGGAAAGGAAGAAATCAAAATATCACTATTGGCAGATGATATGATGGTATACTTAAGTGACCCGAATAACTCCACCAGAGATCTGCTACAGCTGATAAACACCTTCAGCAGAGTGGCTGGATACAAATTAACTCAAGCAAATCAGTAGCCTTCCTATACTCGAAGGCTAACAGACTGAGAAAAAAATTAGGAAAATGACATCCTTCGCAATTGTCACAAAGAATATAAAGTAACATGGTGTGACTCTAACCAAACAAGTGAAAGATCTGTATGACAAGAACTTCAAGTCTCTGAAGAAAGAAATCTAAGAAGACCTCAGAAGATGGAAAAATCTCCCATGCTCATGGATTGGCAAGATGAATAGAGTTAAAATGGCCATCCTTCTAAAAGCAATCTACAGATACAATGCAATCTCCATCAAAATTCCAACTCAGGTTTTTATAGCCTTATAAGGAGCAATTCTCAAATTCATTATGGAATAACAAAAGACTCAGGATAGCAAAAACTATTCTCAACAATAAAAGGACTTCTGAGGGAATCAGCATCCCTGACCTCAAGCTGGACTACAGAGCAGTAGTGATAAAAACTGCATGTTATTGTTACAGTGAGAGGAAGGTAGATCAATAAAATAGAATTGAAGACCCAGAAATGAACCCACACACTTACGGTCACTTGATCTTTGACTAGGCTGCTAAAACCATCCAGTGGAAAAAAGACAGCATTTTCAACAAATGGTGCTCGTTCAACTGTTGGTCTACATGTAGAAGATTGTGAATTGGTCCATTCTTATCTCCCCGTACAAAGCTCAATTCCAAGCAGACCAAGGACCTCCACATAAAACCAGATACACTGAATCTAATAGAAGAGAAATTTGGGAAAAAGTCTTGAATACATGGTCATAGGGGAAATGTTCCTGAACAGAACACCAATGGCTTGTGCTCTAAGTTCAAGAATTGACATATGGGACCTCATGAAATTACAAAGCTTCTGTAAGGCAAAGGACACTGTAAATAGGACAAAATGGCAACCTACAGATTGGGAAAAGATCTTTACCAATCCTACATATGATAAAGGGCTAATATCCAATATATAAAAAGAACTCAAGAAGCTAGACTCCAGAGATCCAAATAACCCTATCAAAAAATGGGGAACAGTGCTACAAAGAGAATTCTCAACAATGGAAACTGGAATGGTTCAGAAGCACCTAAAGAAATGTTCAACATCCTTAGTCATCAGGGAAATGCAAATCAAAACAACCCTGAGATTCCACCTCACACCAGTCAGAATGGCTAAGATCAAAAACTCAGGTGACAGCAGATGTTATCGAGGATGTGTTGAAAGAGGAACACTTCTCCATTGCTGGTGCGAATGCAATCTGATACAACCTCTCTGGAAATCAGCTTGGCAGACCCTCAGAAAAATGAACATAATATTACCTGAGGACCCAGCTATTCCACTCCTGTGCATATACCTAGAAGATGCTCCAACATGTAATAAAGACACATGCTCCACTATGTTCATAGCAGCCATATTTAGAAACTGGAAACAACCCAGATGTCCCTCAACAGAGGACTGGATATAGAAAATGTGGTGCATTTACACAATGGAATACTACTCAGCTATTAAAAGCAATGACTTCATGAAATTTGCGGGCAAATGAAATGGATGGAACTTGAAAGTATCATCATGAGTGAGGCAACTCAGTCACAAAAGAATAAACACAGTTTGTACTCACTGATAAGTGGATATTAGTCCAAAAGTTCAGAATACCCAAGATTCAATTTGCATCAATTGTTGGACTGAGGGTGGGGTCCCAGATGGAGGAATTGGAGAAAGGACTGAAGTAGCTAAGGAAGTTTGCAGACCCATGGAGGGAGCAACAGTGTCCACTGGACTGACCTCCTGATGCTCCCGGAGACTGGACCACCAACCAAAGAATACACATAGAGGGACCCATGGTGCTGGCCACGTACGTGGCATAAGAGGGCCTTGTTGCCAGCAGTGGGAGCAGAGGCCTTTGGGCCTGAGGGTGTTAGATGATGCCCCAGTATAGAAGTATGCCAAGAAGGGAAGATGAGATTGGGTGGGTGGGTGGATGGGTGAATACCCAGTAGAGGCAGGGGGAGGCGGGAGGAGGTAATAGGGAAGTTCCGAAGGGGAGATCTGGAAAGGGGGAAACATTTGAAATGTAAATAAAGTATCCAAAAAAAAAAAAGACTCATTTCAAAGAAGCTCAGGAAGTTTATCAAAAACTAAAATCTACATTTTTTTTTGCAGTATCCATCTCCTATGAAAACTTTACAAATTGTTAAATAAATCTAATTTTCTACATTAAGCATTACTTTTCACTCCATACATTGAGGCTAAAATATTAGATTTAGGAAGGAAACAACATTTTTTTGTTTGTTTTCTTAAGTATCTTTTCCAAGCTGAAATATAGCTGCACCAATCTGAATCCAATTTTGTAATTAAAAATAGCTCCCCTTCTGTGAACTTGTAGTAATGTTTCATCAAAAAGCAGATTATTACAACCAAATTATAAACTCTTAAAAAAGAAGGGGGGCATTATAAATGGAAACACCCACCCAACCTTAAGTACCATATAGCAGTGAAAACAGCATCATGCTAATGACAGTAATCCCACTCGTCTCTGCTGCATTCATGCAAATGACAATTTAGTACAGATGTGGCACACATTTGCATGGTTAATGGCATTTTTTTTTGTGTCCTTTTCTTCTCCTCTATCGTATGATCAGCTGTTGTGCTTAACATTACAAATTCTATGTGCTGTTCCAACATTAGTGGAAACATAAGGCTGGTAGTTTCCTTGTCAGTGATTTAACTAAAACATGCATATGTAGAAAAAAACAGGAGGTGTGGGAGGAGGGTGGGCATGGGTAGAGAAGAGGAGTGCCTGGCTGGCTTCTCCTTGTTACTGAACAACCTCTCAAGATCACTTCCAAATTCAGGCAAGTATTAATATCTGATAAATCTCAGTGGGCTCACTGCTTCTACTATGTATACAGAGTTAGAGGGCCTGCTGACAGGACTCAGTAGTAGATGGTATGCCTCATATGGAGAAGCCCTTTGTTTGACTTCAAATGTTGAAAAACAAATATGAACAAAATTATCCATGTGCAACTTGAGCTCATACAAAAGTTTCAAGCTAGATTCATGTGTGTATCTCTTTCTAGTATACTGTGTTTAGAGTTTGTTGTATTTGTTGCATCTGAAGTCATAGAAGTAATGGATCCATATTTTGAAGGCCTTAGCATTATAAATATGTGAAATATCAACAGATAAATTTAAAAGCACATCCAAACCAAATATAACATATTACACTTATTAAATATCAGCCAATGCTAAAATTTTCAGTTTAAAATAGAAATGGCTACCTTAAGGAGCAGATACATTTCTGGCCAAGACAGGGGATATATATATTCTGATGTTGCAAGATGTTTAATTCCTATTAACTGACAGAGTGAGCAAGACATGGAGGAGAAATGGGATGAGGAACTGTTGCAAGGCAGAACAGGGAGATAGTGGCTGGAGTGTAAAAAGAGACTAAAGATAATAAAAAATTAGGAAACAATAAAATTAAATTTTATTCAATACTGAGCAAAATAAAGGATGACTTTTTTAAAAATATGAAACTAATACAATTTACTGATTTTGAAGAATTAAAGGGAACTTCCCCCTTTCCTTTATGAAAATTTAAATAGAATAATTTGAATGTTGTATTTGTACCACTATACTAACGTTCAGAATTTCATCAATTATTAAACCTATATCATAATTAAAAGAAAAGAAAACTTTTCTACTTTTTACATTTTCTGGTTATTTTTCTTCCCGTATATTCTTTCCTCCAATCTATAACTCCTTCTTTCCAATATAAACTCAAAACCTTTTATGGGGTGTTTACTATATGCTGTGCCCCTGTTACCAGAAATAACAACTCTGTGATTCAGATATATTTACAAAGACCTAGGCCATAATATTTGAATGCTCTCTGACTAGATCATAAGTTAATCATCCTGTTATTCTATTCTAAATTCTGGCACACGATTGATTGTTTATCTCTGCTTAGCTCTAATGTATCTGTCCTCCTCATTTCCCCAGGTGAATCCTTTTTCCTTCCCAGATGTCTGGATATCCCACCTTCTATTCTATCTTTTCCTATAGGCCATAGGATTTTGTTTGTTTGTTTGACAAATGATATGCCTATATAATACACAATATACAACATATTCTCGCTACACAAAGGCTTTTCTTTCCATGTTTGATGCTACATGTCAGATTATTTTCTATGAATTACAACTTTTCTAATGCATCCTGTTTTGTTTTGGAAAATTTTGAACAACTTCCCACATTCCAACATAATTTTGTTTTTCTGATGTGTTTACTATAGCAATAGTGAAATTAAATATTATATCAGTAATATTTATATCTTAATATTTCTTTTATTAATATTTATGAATTAGTGTGGTATATATGTATGTCTATATGGGGGAGGTACTTATTTCCATATATGATCACATGAAGAGACTAGAAGAGGATGTAGCTAACAAGTCTCAGTGACCCTGATTTCTCTATGCACCTTCTAATAATATGCACACAGATATACACATGCACACACACACACACTGGGAATACAGGCACTTTTGCTTCATCCTGCAATGCTATGTCATGCAAAACTGACAGAGGAGGTTTGGGGATAAAGAACTGACAGATATTGAAGTAATGACAGACAAGCTGGGCTTCAGTTCATGGTTCTAACTCTGAGAGAGAATGCCAACAAAATAACCAGTGGCATTGTTATGTACAACACAAGGAGATATGGTTAGCTCATTTCAGTGGAAGTCTGCATAGAGTCTCATGCTGTAACATTCAGAAACATGAGGAGAAAGCTGCAGCTTCTGCATTTTACACATTACCAGCATTTCAACTCCACAAGATTTACAACTTGCCTGAGGCTGACACCAGGAAGACTTAGCAGTTCTTAAGTGTCTGAGGAACTGGGATCCTTGACATGGCCTTGCAGTCATTAGCAAAATGGTAGATACACATAGTATAACAAAAGTTATATTTAGTTATGGTGAGGGTCATCACATAAGGTTCACACTCTGAGTTCCTAATTATGGTCCTAAGCCTACCCATTCAGGCTGCTCATTTGTGTGATTATTTTAGCTGAAGGTCACATCCAGTTCTAACAATAGTCTGATACAAGGATCAAGATCCTCGGGGAGACTCTCCAGCTGCAAGGCAGATCAAGATGGTGTCTCTCCAGATCTATTGCAGAGCAGAGTGTTGCTCTTGGTCGCTGCTTATATGTTGTCCTGTGGGTGTCATAGGGACTTTTACTGTGTCTGGATATCTTGAGTGAGTGTTGTCACTGAGTTCTGGTTATCAGGTACAACCTTGGATGTAGTGGGTTCCTGACTATATATATATATATATATATATATATATATATATATATATATATAT
>JADRCH010000260.1:1028485-1171321 GCA_019843965.1 Rhynchomys soricoides
TATATATATATATATATATATATATATATATATATATATATATATATCCAAGCCCTTAAAGTCCTCATTATATATAAAAACAAACTCAAGTTACAATATTATGACAAAAAAGAAGTTTATTTCTTCTGTATCTGATCATTGTTGTCTTTCTTCTTAATGTGCATTCCCACTGGATGGCAAAGTAAAAAATCAGTATCAATAATTTTTCAATTATTTGGCTACTTGTTTCAATATGTAATAAATAATGCTTTTTATTCATTAGTTATTGTTTATCAAAAACCCTGGCTTTTTTGGTTTTCTTTTCTTCTTTGTCCTTCATCATGTGTTGGAGCTGGAGCCTAAGTCCATTTTGTGAGCATTACATAATCACATATTTCTATTTTGGAAACAACTACATTCTGGACTAAGAACTGAGGAAAGTCGTAGCATCTTTCACCGTCCTTCAGGTTTTTGATAGGAAGATATTTGCACTTCTAGTCTACTATTTTATTTACTGCTTCTTAGTTTGGTTAGGACCCTCATTTTCCAAATTGATGGTTTCTACATTGTATTTTAGTACATATGAAATCTAAATGTCTACAGTATCCTCTCATTGGCCCATATCTGAGCAGTTCCATCATAAACCTTCTACTGAATCCCCACTTCATACAGTTGTCTACACAGATAACATTCTATCTCTCAACTGAACATCCATATAGAGTCCAATCTTTTTATATATAGAAACATTGTTGTAATTCATAACAAGCATGACTAAAGAAGTACTTAAGAAAATGAGTCTTGTCTTTCTTTTAGTGAACTTTACTGTTCATTCAGACATGGTTTGTATATAGCTATTTATAAGGAAAGGCTCCTACAAGAATCCCAACTGTAAAATGTGACAAAGAATAGCCTCAAAATTTGATCACCTTACCCATATGTCCATAACACATTCCATAAAAAATAACATTTGTTATTGAAATTAGGCTGGCCAGAAGCTTGCTTTGTAGCACAGGTCTGCTTCATTTTGTCTTCTTTCCTCAAACAGCTAGATACTGGGATTAAAAGTGTGCACTACAGAGCAGGTTATCAATACTTGTTTTAACCTTCTTACCTTAGTTAATTTTATAAGATGTAGCACTGGTAGGTAGTGAACACTATTTATTCCTTTATTCAACATCTTATTCTTCTATCAAGAGGTTTACTGTATTTTATTTTATGTTTCAGGGCTAAGTTAATTAAGTATTCAATCCTCAGAAACATTTCCTTTTCCATTGATTTGCATTTAGGAAAATTGTATATCTAACTCAACTTACCCAATTCTGTTCAAAAAGGAAAGCATAAAATATTTACAGAAATTCTGATTCTATTTAATTTTTGGAATTGCCATTTTAAAAACATATATTATTCTTCAAAAATCACACTACAGGAGTTAGCAGCTCCCTGGTTAAAAATATGCAGTTAGCTTATCCTGGAATTATTCTCCAATGCCACAATTGAGGAACTCCTCCCACTGCTAAAAGGACTTCCTGACATCAAGCTGTCATGAAATGTATTAGGGTTCTCTAGAGTATCAGAAATTATAATTTGAACATCTATGTGTAAAAAGGAGATTTATTACCATGACTTACAGGCTATAGTTCAGCTAAGCTAACAATGGCTGCTTATGAATGGAAGGACCAAGGATCTATTAGTAGCTCATTTCAGGAGTGTGAATGTCTCAGCAGGTCTTCAGTATACACCATAATTATAAAGGAATAAGATCTAATGCCAGCAGATGAATGGACTTGTTCAGACAAGGGAAACAGGCAAAGAACAAAATTAAATTTCTTCCATGTCTTCTGCTTCCAACAGAAGGGTTGCTCAGATCAAAGGTATGTATTTCCAGCCCAAAATATGTGGAGTAAGATCTATTGGTAACTATAAAGATTTCCTCATAAAAGACCCAATTTATAAGTGGATCTTTTAGCTTCAAATGATTAAGCAAAATGTCCTTCACAGGTAAGCTCAGCCATTTTCAAGTTCTAGTTAATCCCATATATGCTTAAATTGACAGCCAAGAGTAGCCATCTCAGGAAAGTAGAAGGCACATTTCTGCTGAAGCAGTGTAGCAGCACTGATGCCACACAGCTTACCTCCATTTCTACTGTGTGAAAATCTAAACTCAAACAATAAGAGAAAGTTTGATGATTGTAAGCTAAATCAAATCTGGATTTTTATCTGTGAGAGACTCTGAAAGTTATGGTTGTAATTTCTCAGCATCTGTATATGGAAAAATACAATAAATAGAACTTGCAATGATACTAAATAAGCTAATTTATAGTTCTGTTAAATAAAGCACTAAGGTTAGTGCATTCTAGAGTCATTTTGATACATTTAAAATGACTTGTCTGTTATTGCTGTTATTATTAAAAGTATTATTTATTCTGTAGTATTAAAATTTTAAATCTCCCCACATACTATGTCAAATAAATGACTTAAATTACACTAAATTGTATAGGGGAACACATTAATATGTATCCAATTCCAATTTACCATTATATAATGATTCTTTTCAAAGATGGAGTATTTTGTTTCTCAGACTTGCTTAACACTCTTGTGTCAGAACAAGAGTCCATGCATCCTCTTAAGTAGAACAAACTGTGAACACACATTAGCACAGGACTTTAAGAAAACAAAACAATATATACTAATTATTTTCTTAAAGTTATTCATGTGAAATTTAAAAATATTCAAAGATACGTGGGAATGTTTAACATTATTAAGTGTCAAACAAAATGTCACTGTAAATAGTCAAATTTCTATTTAGTCACTTAATTTTTGGAAGTCAGTATTTGTACATTCTTGCATATACTGTATCCCCCATCTACTTTTTCCTTAGAATACCTTCTACTCAACTTCCATACTTTTGTTTTTCTTCATCAGCCTCCCATTAACCTTGTGTATTTTGTTTCTCCCATCTACATTTGTATTGCCTATACATTTGTGATGAATCCTCTTATTTGATAGCATTTTCTTATTTATAGTTAAATTGACTTGAAATATTTAATAGTATGTTTTTATTAAACTACATGCCAAAAACTAATGCAATCACCAATGTTTACCAGATATTGAATTTTGAGTTTACTTCTACCTTCTGTAATCAAAGAATTAAATTTCTATCAAAGAGCAATTAATCAGTTATTGCAGAAGATGTTGTGTTTCCTTATTGCTTGAACTGTTCTGATTTTACTTACTTCAAATACCAACTTTTAAACAATATGTACCTGCTCTACAAGGCATGTTTCAATGTAGACAATTTTTATACATTATAATATGGCTGTAGAGTAAGTTAAACTCATCAACATGACAAGAGATCACATCCAGAGACATGGTCAGGCTGAAATACACATGTACCATTATTAATTCTCCTGGTAACAGTATATATATTTATTAAAAAAAAAAAATGGCGTCTAACTGAAGGACAGATAGGGCCGAATCAGAAAAAGATTTGACAGAATGAGTCACAGATTTGATACGCCCAAGTCTCACAGGAGGACAGAAAATAGAGGCTACTTAAAGAAAAGTGAGAGGGAGAGTCAAGGTTAAATCAGTTGAGGTGAATTTAGTTGTGCTCAGTTCAGTTTGGAATAGTTCAGTTCTTGGCATTCAGAGGCAATCCTTCCAAGCAGAGCAATTCAGTCAGAAGCTGAGAGGAGCCAATTAGATTCAGTCAGCTGGGAGAGAAACTTGAACCACAACAGGTGAGTTGAAACAGCTATGATTCACCCAGCTCTCACTTCATCACTTAATCTGAGGAAGTGAAAGCAACATTTATATTTACATTTGACACTTGACTTTCACTTCCTTTCCTAGTAACTTGATTTCAATTCCTGAGAATAACTGGGAATTAACAGCATGATCAAAACCAGCTAAAAAAATGTGCAAAAACTAAAAAGAAATTAACAATGAAAACAATGAACTAAATCCAAGTAATTTTGATTTATGGGGATAAACAGACTGGACAGACATCATCATAAAGGTGACAAGATCATCAATTTTGCTTGCTCATTGTTTTCATAGAAAATTACCACACATACTACAGGGGATATAAGAACAAATAGAAAAATTTCTTTACAACCAACATACAACATAAAAATTAGTATAACATTTTCTGCGCATGAACTATGACAATAGTTAGTCTGGGGAACAATTATTAAAATAGCAAGTCATATCATATTTTGCTTGCATAAATATTTTTCATTTATAATTAAGACATATATCCATGTCTTTCTGATCTCACTTTAAAGTATTTCATTTAAAAATATTGATTATCTATACTTAATGTATAGTACATGGTAATTATATATGTATACATATAGTGCAGTGATTATGTTAATCTTGATTGTCAACTAGGCAAGGTGTAGAATCCTAGTGGAATGTAACTCATGGGTATGTCTGTGAGGGGAATTTTAGATTATGCCAACTGAAATAGAAAAGCTCTTCCTAAATGTGTATGGCACTATTCCATTAGCTATGGCAGGAAATGAAGAAAATGGAAGAAGCATCCGCATTCACCCTATTCTTCTCCTTCTTTCTACTGACTGTTAATGGAATATGGTCCTATGTCTCAAGCTTCTGCCAGTGTGACTTCATCACCAGGAAGGAATACACTCTCAACAAGTAAACTCTTTCTCTCTCAAATAACTTTCTCAGACAGTTTTTCACTAAAAGAAATGTATCCAAGAACAAAACCAGGTAGCAAATTGTAGAATTATTGCTGTAGTAAACCTGACCACGTAGTTCTAACTAGGAGTTTGGTCTTAGTTTGTGGGAGGATTGTGGACGAATTGTGAACATTGCATTAAAAACAGCTATGGGACTATTATGCTAGAAATTGGAAGAACAGAATGCCAAGATAAATATGAGCAGTGGAGTTCTGCATCATGAGGTTTCAGAAGTGATCAAGGACTTTATTATGAACTTGGTTGGATGTCATTTATGTCATATTCTGGCAAATAGCTTGGATGAAAAATATATGCAGAATTGCAGGTTTTTTCAAAGAAAAGAATATGATCAAATAAGGTTAAAAAAATCAGATTTGAAAACTGTAGCTGTAATTGTTAAAGAAATTACTACCATTAAAAAGTAACTTAATATTTTATATAGAAGAAAAGATGCCCAGAAAACAACAGTCCTCCTCTGAAAGGCTCCACATAGAAAAGTAAAAATTCAGTTGAAAAGAGAAAAAGGGGAAATATTTGAAATGTAAATAAAATATGAAAATAAAAAAAAAGTGTGAGTGTGGGCACCAGTGTGCCAGGGCATGAACATGGTTGTCATAGGACAAAATGTGAAATTATTTTTAAAAAAATAAAATGAAAAATTTATTTCAAATCCTGAAAGAAAAAAAAAAAAAGAAAAGAAAAGAAAAGAGAAAGGCTAATCTCACAATGTTGCTATAGGGATTCAAGGCTTCCAAACAATCACTCAGGGAAAGATATTTCCAGAGTCAGCACTCAGTGGTAAAGACACCTGTGGTTCAGAGAAGCCTGGCTCTATCCACAGCTGGCAGCAGAACTTGGCAGTGACCACTGTATGGTCTTGTTTTTGTAGAAATAGATGGTATAAGATTGAGGGAACAATGACAAGGAGGGAAGACGAGAATGGGTGGGGGGTTGGGGGTGGTTGGAGAATATCCCCATAGTGGCAGGGGGAGGGAGGAGGGAATGGGGAGGTCCCAAAAGGGAGATCTGAAAAGGGGGAACATTCGAAATGTAAATAAAATATGAAAATAAAAAAAATAAATAAATTATATGAAAAAAAAAGATTGAGGGAACATAAATAATTATGTCATAGTTCTGAGGAGCTACAGAGCCTAGGTAGTGTGTTGCAACATAGAGACTTGGCAAGAGATCCCTGAGTGCATAGTGAAATTTAACAGGCAAAACCTAAGTCAAAATGGAGATATCAAGGTTCTGGAGATACTTTTAAAGTAGAATAGCTGGATCATATGGTATTCCTATTTTCAGTATTTAAAGAACTTCTACATGGTTTCCTATAATTCCAAATCACACGTTCATTAACAATGTTCATGAATTCTTTTCAAATAATCCTTGACAATTCTAATTATTACTTATATTTTTAATTATTTTATTTATTTATTCAATTTACATCCCAATATCCATACCCTCTCATTCAAGTCCTCCAAGTCCCCTCCCCCACAGCTCTTGTTCTTTCTCTGTTCCCTTTCACCTCTCAGAGGAGGGAGAGTACCACTGGGTATCACAGGCACATCAAGCCATTGCCAGCACATCAAGCTTTTGCAGGACTAGGAATATTCTCTCTCACTGAGACAGGACATGGCAACCCAGTTAAGGAAACAGGATCCATAAACAGGCAACAAATTCAGGGACAGCACCCATCCCATTTGTTGGCGAAACTCATAAAGAACAACCTGTATATCTACTACATATGTGCAGGGGATGTAGGTCCAGCCCATGCAGGCTCTTTGGTTTGTGGTTCAGTATCTGGAATCCTTCAGGGTCCAGGTTAGTTGACTCTGTTTGTCTTTCTGTGGATTCCCTATCCTCTTCTGATCACTCAATCTTTCCTCCCAACTCTTCCACAGGACTACCTGAGCACCATCTAATGTTTGGCTGTGGGTCTTTGCATCTGTTTCCATCAGTTGTTGGATGGGAAGTCTCAGTGGACAGTTATGCTAGGTTGCTATCAACAAGCATAACAGAGTACCATTAATAATGCTAGGTTTTGGCTCTTGGCCATGGGATGGGTTTCATGTTGGCCAGTTCTTGGTTGTCCATTAACTCCCTTTCTGCTCCAATTTTGTCCCTGCACATCTTGTAGGCAGTACACATTTTGATCAAAGGTTAGTGAGTGGGTTGGTGTCCTTCTCCCTCCACTGGGAATCTGACTTGGGTATTGGAGGTGTTGACATCCGGCTCTATATCTGTGACTGCTAGAAATCTCAGGTATAATCACCCCCATAGAATCCCTGGGGTCTCGGGCACATCCTAGAAATAGTCCCACCACCTATTTCTTACATCTCTCTGTCTTAATTGGGGTTTCTATTCCTGCACAAACACCATGACCAAGATGCAAGTTGTGGAGGAAAGGGTTTATTGAGCTTACACTTCCATGCTGCTGTTCATCACGAAAGGAAGTCAGGACTGGAACTCAAGCAGGTCAAGGAGCAGGAGCTGATGCAAAGGCCATGAAGGGATGCTGCTTACTGGCTTGCTTGCTTCTCCTAGCTTTCTCAGCCTGCTTTTTTATAGAACCCAAGACTACCAGCCCACAGATGGTACCACTCACAAGGGACTCTCCCGCATTGATCACTAATTGAGAAAATGCCTTACTGCTGGATCTCATGGAGGCATCTTCTCAGCTGAAACTCCATTCTCTGTGATAACTTCAGCTTGTTTCAAGTTGACACACAAAACTAGTCAGTACACTCTCCCATGCTCTTCCTAGACCTGACACCCCACCCACTCATACACACCAGCCCAGGTCCCCTCTGAATCCACAGTCAAACCTAGTTCACTCCCTTTCTCTACCTCCTGTATCTATTTTACCTGTATCCAGCTCTGAGAAAGATGGAAGCACCTCCCTTGGTTCCCCCTTATTATTTGGTTAATTTGTGTCTGTGGACTGTAGTATGGTTATCCTGTGCTTTATGGCTAATATATCCACTTATAAGTGAATAACCATAGATGTTTTGGGGGTCTGGATAACCTCACTCAGGGTGATAGTATTTTAGTTCTATTTGTCTGCAAAACTAATGATGTCCTTAGTTTTAATAGCTAAGTAGTATTCAATTGTGTAAATGGAGCATAAGTTCTTTATTCTTCAGTTTGGAGATCTCTGGATGTTTTCAAGTTTCTAAAGCTGATAGATCATAGTTAAGAGATTGTTCTTGTCTGACGGTGGTGTGTATTTTGAGTATAGGCCCGGAGTGGTATAGCTGAGTCTGAAGGTAGAACCATCCCAGTTTTCTAAGAAAGCACCAAATTGATTTCAGGTGGTTGTACAAATTGGCAATCCTACCAACAATGGAAGAGTGTTTCTCTTTCTCCATATCCTTGCCAGCATGGGTTGTCCTTTGAGTTTTTTATCTTAGGCATTCTGATGGGTGTAAGGTGGATTCTCAGAGTGATTTTGATTTCCATTTCCATGATGATTAAGGACATTGAATATTTCTTTAGGGCTTTTCAGCCATTAGAGATTGCTCTGTTGAGAATTCTCTGTTTATCATTTTTCCATTTTTTTAAAAGTGGGTTACTTTGTTGCTATCTGACATCATGAGTTCTTTATATATTGTGGATATAAACCCTCTGTCAGATGTTGGGTTGGTGATGATCTTTTCCCAACTTGTGGGCTGCCATTTTTTGTTATTTACAGTATTTTTTGACTTAAAAAGGCTTTTTGGTTTCATGAAATCCCATTTATTAGTTGTGGATTTTAGAGGTTAAGTTGCCTCCTGTACCAATGAGTTCAAAGCTATTCTCCGCTTTCTGTTCTACAATGGTTAGTGTATCTGATTTTATATTAAGGTCTATGATTCGGTTTGACTTGAATTTTGTGCAGAATGATAAATATGGATGTATTTGCATTCTTTTTCATGCTGACATTCAGTTAGACCAACAGTATTTGTTGAAGATACTCTGACCTATGCATTGTATGCCTTTGGTTTCTTTATTAAATGCCAAGTGTCTGTAGATGTGTTGGTTTATTTCTGGGTCCTTGATTCAGTTCCATTGATCATCCTTTCTATTTCTATAACAATACTATGCAGTTTTTATTACTATTCTACTATAGTAAAGCTTGAAGGCAGGAATGGTGATACCTCTAGAAGTTCTTTTATTATAAATGATTGTTTTACCCAGCCTAGGATTTTTTGTCTTTCCATATGAAGTTGAGAATTGTTCTGTCAAGGTCTGTATAGAATTGTGGTGGAATTTGTTGTTGTTGTTGTTGTTTTATTTTGTTTTGTTTTTGTTTTTTTGCATTTTTATTGGATAATTTATTTACTTACATTTCAAATGTTATCCCCTTTCTAAGTTTCCCTTCCTGAAATCCCCTATCTCATCTGCCCTCCACCAGCTTCTATGAGGGTGCTCACTCACCCAGCACTCACTCCTACCTCCCCGTCCAGGCATTCCTCTACACTGGGGCATTGAGCCTTCCCAGGACCAAGGATCTCACTTCCCACTCATGTCCAAAAAAGACATTCTCTGCTATATATGCAGCTGGAACTATGAGAAACTCCATGTGTATTCTTAGGTTGGTGGCTTAGTTCCTGGTAACTATGGTGGGGGTTGGGGGGTCCTGGTTGGTTGATATTGTTCTTCCTATGGGTTAAAATCCCTTCAGCTCCTTCAGTCTTTTCTCTAACTCCTCATTGGGGACCCCATGAGGAGTCCAATGGTTGGATGTGAACATCCACTTCTGTATTTGCCAGGCTCTGGGAGAACCTTTCAATGAACTCCTATTTCAGATTAATGTCAGCAAGCACTTCTTGACACCAACCATAGTGTCTAGGTTTGGTGTCTGTATATGGGATAGATCCCAGGTAGAGCAGTGTCTGGATGGTTTTTCCTTCAGTCTCTGCTCCACACATTATCTCCATATTTCCTCCCTTGAGTATTTTGTTCCCCCTTCTAAGAATGACTGAAACATCCACACTTTGGGCTTCCTACTTCTTGAGCTTCACTTGGTCTATGAATTTTATTTTTGGTATTCTGAGCTTTTAGGCTGATATCCACTTACCAATGAGTACATGTTATGTGTGTTCATTTGTGATTGGGTTATCTCACTCAGGATGATATTTTATAGTTCCATCCATTTGCCTAAAAATTTCTTGAATTCCTTGTTGTTAATAGCTAAGTAGTACTCCATTATATAAATATACCATATTTTCTGTATTCATTTCTCTGTTGAAGGAATAAAAACAAGAAACTGTATTCTAGGAAACACATATAAATATAAAAATCTATGTGAGCTACAAAGTGACTTCTAATACTAGGCAGAATGTCTCTTCTCCTCTAGTTAAATATAATAATTAAGGAATTATTTCTGTGGACCACATATTTGCAGGATATTGATGGCATCATCAATGTGATAGAATGACTTGAGTAAAATCTCATGAGAATGTTGGTTACTGGAATAGCTGTAATTTTGCAGATATGGTCCATCTTGATGCTATTATTTAATGAGTCTTTGCAAGGAGGTAAGCAGAAGCTAGAATGCTCTATTGAAGGAGAAATCCTGGCTAGATTTCTCACATTTTTTTTCAAAGTTCTTTGCTAACTATGCTTCTGGAACTACAGTGAACCCTGAGGCCACATTGAAGGATAATTGAAAGACTTGATTCTTGGTAGTAAATTTCATAAATTAAGGAATAATTTCCCACTCTATGTTTATTGACACCATGAAATCTATTAATGTCATTAAAAGACCTACATCACAGAGATAACAAAAAATCATGAGTGACTTGTGTTTTGTGTTTCTGAACACATCTGACTATCAAAGCTGGGGGTCATTTTATCTATTCTTTAATTTATTCAAAGAATATTAATTGAGTCCCTTTTAAGTGTTAATCATCTAATTTGACTCAGGATCTTCAAGAAATGAATAAGATTTCTCCTGTACCTAAATATTAGTTATTTAAGAAAATGATATTCAATATTGGATTTATTTTATTATCATTATAGATGCTTTCCTTCTGTATGTATAGGTTACATCCACTGCCTTGCTTTCTAGCTCTGTATTTCAATTTATTTGGAGCACCATTTTGTAAATGTTATTCTCCATGTATTCTCAAGATTTGGGGCAGATGGAGTCATTACATGACCCTTAAGTCTTTCATTAAATCATTCATCATTCAAATCTCCTCATCAGTATAGCAACATTAAGCATCTAAAATGTATTGCCATGGTTTTGTATTAATCATTTTATTTGTTTACATTTTAAATCATAGCCCCCTTCCCAGTTACACAATCCCAATCCCATTCCCCCTTTCTCCCGTCCCCTTTGCCTTTATGAGTATGCTCCTCTACCTACTCACCTACTCCTGCCTCACCACTCTAACATCCCTCTTCACTGGGGCATCAAGACTCCAGAAGACTAAGAGCCTCCCCTCCCATTGATGTCAGATAAAGCCATCCTCTGCTACATGTGTATCTGGAGCCATAGATCACTCCATGTATACTCTTTGGTTAGTGGCTTAGTCCCTGAGAGCCTAAGATGGTCCAGTTCATTGATATTGTTCTTCTTACAGTGTTGCAACCCTTTTAAGGTCCTTCTATCCTTCTCTTAGGTCTTCCATTGATGTCCTAGTGCTCAGTACTATGGTTGGCTGTGAGAACCTGTGTCTGTATTGGTCAGGTGCCACTATATGCTCTCAGGGAACAGTCACATCAGGCTCATGTCAGGAAGCATTTCTTGGCATCTGCAATAGTGTGGGGCTTTGATGTCTGCAGATGGGATGGATCCCGAGGTAGAGCAGTCTGTAGATGACCTTTGTCTTCCTTTGGACAGGAACATTTCAGGGTTAAATCTTTTGAGATAGGGGTGGTACTATCCCTTAACTGGGGGCTGTGCCTATCTACTGGAGGTGGTCTCTACAGGTTCTGTCTCCCTTTTGTTGGATATTTTGGCTAAGGTCATCCCTATTGGGTGCTGGAAGACTCTTGCTTCTCTGGTGTCAGGGTCTTTCTAGTGCCTACCACCAGTTTTCCATGCCCCATTGCTACATGTTTCTATTCAATATCCTGATCCTCTGGACTTCTCTCCTGTGTACCCCAATATAAGTTACTGCCTCCCCCTTTCCTTTTTCCATCTTTGTCTCTCCAAGTCCCTTCTTCCTGCTACCTCCTGTGATTATTTTGTTTTGTCTTCTATATATGATTAAAGAATCTACACTTTGGTCTTCCTGTTTCTTAAACTCCATATAGTTTTAAGGTTGTAACATGGATATTCTTAGCTTTGGGGCTAATATTCACTTATCAGTGAATATATACCATGTGTGTCCTTTATGTCTGGGTTACCTCACTCAGAATGATATTTTCTAGTTACATCCATTTGCCTAAGAATTTCATGAAGTCATTCTTTTTAATATCTGAATTGTACTACACTGTGTAAATGTACAATATTTTCTTTAACCATTCTTATGCTGAGGAATATCTGGGTTGTTTCCAGCTTCTGGGATTTGTAAATAAGTCTACTATAAACATAGTGGAATATGTGTCCTTGTTATATGTTGGAGTATCTTTTGGTTATATGCCCAGTAGTCATGTAGCTGGATCTTCAGGGAGAACTATTTTCAATTTTCTGAGGAACTGTCAGATTGATTTCCAGAGTGGGTTAACCAGGACCCAGTCCCACCAACAATGGAGGAATTTTCATCTTTATCCACATCCTCACCAGCATTTGCTATCTCCTGAGATTTTTTTTAAAGTTTTGATACATTATTTACATTTCAAATGTTTTCCTCTTTCCAGATCTTCCGTTTGGAAACCCGCTATCCCCAAACCCTGCCTCTACAAAGGTATTCCTCCACACACTCAGCCACTCCGATATTCCCTCCCTAGAATTCCCCTATATTGGGTCATCTAACAGCCTTAAGCCCAATGGCCTCTCCTCCCACTGATGGCCAACAAGTCCCTCCTCTGCCACATATGTGGCCAGCACCATGGGTTCCTCCATGTGTATTCTTTGGTTGGTGGTCCAGACTCTGGGAGCACCAGGGGGTCTGACCAGTAGATACTGTTGCTCCCTCCATGGGTCTGCAAACTTCCTTAGCTACTTCAGTCCTTTCTCCAATTCCTCCATCTGGGACCCCACACTCAGTCCAACAATTGATGCAAATTGAATCTTGGGTATTCTGAACTTTTGGGCTAATATCCACTTATCAGTGAGTACAAACTGTGTTTATTCTTTTGTGACTGAGTTGCCTTACTCAGGATGATACTTTCAAGTTCCATCCATTTGCCTGAGAATTTCATGAAGTCATTGTTTTTAATAGGTAAGTAATACTCCATTGGGTAAATGAACCACATTTTCTGTATCCATTCCTCTGTGGAGGGACATCTGGGTTGTTTCCAGCTTCTAGCTATTATAAATATGGCTGCTATGAACATAGTGGAGCATGTGTCCTTATTACAAGTTGGAACATGTTCTGGTGCCCAGGTTTGGTATAGCTGGGCCCTCAGGTAGTATTCTGTCCAATTTTCTGAGCGTTTGCCAAGCTGATTTCCAGAGTGGTTGTACCTCCTACATCCCACAGAGGACTAATATCCAATGTATACAAAGAACTCAAGAAGTTAGATTCCAGAGAACCAAATAACCCTATCAAAAAATGGGGAACAGAGCTAAAAAGAGAATTGTCAACTGAGGAAACTTGAATGGCTGAGAAGCACCTAAAGAAATGTTCAACATCTTTAGTTATCAGGGAAAAGCAAATCAAAACAACCCTGAGATTCCACCTTACACCAGTCAGAATGACTAAGTTAAAAATCTCAGGTGACAGCAGTTGCTGGTGAGGATGTGGAGACATAGAAACACTCCTTCATTGCTGGTGAGATTGCAAACTGGTCTCCTGAGACCAATTGGGGTCTCTGTACCCCAATTTTAATAAGGGCATTTGGTTCTCTGGAGTTGAACTTCTTAACTTTGTGTATTTTTAAATATTACCCTCTATTAGATATAGTGTTGGTAAAGATCTTTTCCCAATCAGTGGGATGCCATTTTGTGCTAATGATGATGTGCTTTGCCTTGCAGAAGATTTGCAATTTTATGAGGTCCCATTTGTCAATTTGTGATCGTACAGCATGAGCCACTGGTGTTCTGTTCAGGAAAATTTCCTCTGTGCCATGGCTCTTTCCCAATTTTGTCTTCCATTAGCTTCAGTGTATCTGGTTTCATGTGATGGTCCTTGATCCACTTGGAGTTTTGTACAAGGAGATAAGAATGGATCAATTTTCATTCTTCTACATGCCTAATGCTAGTTAGACTAGCACCATTTGTTGAAAACGCTGTCTTTATTCCACTGTATGGTTTTTGCTTCTTTGTCAAAGATCAAGTGACTATAGGTGTGTGGGTTCATGTCTGGGTCTTCAATTCTATTCCACTGATCTACCTGTCTGTGTCTGTACTAATATCATGAGATTTTTATTACTATTGCTCTGTAGTATAGCTTGAGGTCAGGGATTGTGATTTCCCCAGAAGTTCTTTTATTGTTGAGAATGGTTTTTGATATCCTGTTTTTTTTTCTTATTCTAGATAAATGTGAGAATGACTCTTTCTAACTATGTGAAGAATTGAGTTGGAATTTTGATGGAGATTGCACTGAGTCTGTATATTCCTTTAGGTAAGATGACCATTTTTACTGTGTTAATCCTGACAATCCATGAGCATGGGAGATCTTTCCATCTTCTGAGGTATTCTTCAATTTCTTACTTCAGAGACTCAAAGTTCTTGTCATACAGATCTTTTACTTGCTTGCTTAGTGCCACACCAAGATATTTTTTATTATTTGTGACTATTTTAAAGTATGCCATTTCCCTAATTTCTTTCTCATCCCATTTGTCCTTTGAGTAGAGGAAAGCTACTGATTTGTTTGAGTTAATTTTGTATTAAGCCACTTTGCTGAAGTTGTTTATCAGACATAGGAGTTCTCTGGTGTAATATTTTGGGTCACTTATATATAATATCATATGATCTTCAAATAGTGAGATCTTGAGTTCCTCCATTCCCGTATGTATCCTCTGATCTCCTTTTGTTGCCTAATTGCTCTAGTGACAATGTCCTTTGCCTTACAGAACCATTTCAATTTCATGAGGTCCCATTTGTCACATGTTGATCTTACAGTCTGACCCATTGCCATTCAGTTCAGAAAAATTTCCCTTGTGCCAGTATGTTCAAGGCTCTGTCCCAATTTTACTTCTATTTACTTAAGCATATCTGGTTTTATGTGGAGGTCCTTGATCCACTTGGAATTGAGCTTTGTCCAAGGAGACAAGAATGGTTCAATTTGCATTCTTCTACATGCTTAATGCCAGTTGGACCAGCAGCATTTGTTGAAAATGTTGTCTTTTTCGCCTGTATGGTTTTGGCTTCTTTGTCAAAGATCAAGTGACCAAAGGTTTTATTTTTGGTTATTCAATTCTATGCCATTGATTTTCCTGTCTGTCTCTACAACAATAGAATGCCATTTTTATCACTCTGTAATACAGCTTGAGGTCAGGGATGGTGATTCCCCAGAAGTTCTTTTATGTTGAGAATGTTTTTACTATCCTAGGGTTTTGGTTATTCCAGATAAATTTGGGAATTACTCTTTCTATCTCTGTGAAGAATTGAAGTGGAATTTTGAAGGGGACTGCATTGAATCTGTAGACTGCCTTTGGTATGATGGCCATTTTGACTATGATAATCCTGCCAATCCATGAGCATTGGAGGTCTTTCCATCTTCTGAGGTATTATTTAATTTCTTACTTCAGAGACTAAAAGTTCTTGTCATACAGATCTTTTACTTGCTTGGTTAGCATCATGCCAAAATATTTTATATTTTTTTGTGACTATTTTAAAGGATGGCATTTCCCTAATTTCTTTCTCAGCCCATTTATCCTTTGAGTAGAGGAAAGCTACTGATTTGTTTGAGTTAAATTTTGTACCCAGCCACTCTGCTGAAGTTTCTCAGCTGTAGGAGGAATTCTCTTGTGGAATTTTTTGGGTTTCTTATGTATGCTATCATATCATCTGCAAATAGTGATATCTTGATCTCTTCATTTCCATTTTGCATCTCTTTGACCTCCTTTTTGTCTAATTGTTCTAGCTCGAATTTTGAGTACTATACTGAATACATAGGGGGAGCATGGGCATCATTGTCTTGTCCCTGATTTTATTGAGATTGTTTCAAGTTTCTCTCCATTTAATTTAATGTTGGTTATTGGTTTGCTGTATATTGCTTTTATTATGTTTAGGTATAGGCCTTGAAGTCCTGATCTTTTCATGATAAATAAAGCTTTAGCCAAGCTAACTAAAGAGTACAGAGACAGTATCCAAATTAACAAAATCAGAATTAAAAAGGAGACATAAAACAGAAACTGAGGAAATACAAAAAATTATTAGATTGTAGTGCCAAACTTAAACTCAACAAAACTGGAAAATGTAGCCGAAATATATGATGTTCTAGACAGATTCCAGGTACACAAGTTAAATTAAGATTAGATAAACGATTTAAACATTTCCATAACTCCTAAGGAAATAGAAGCATTCCTTAAAAGTCTCCCAACAACAAAACAAAAACAAACAAACAAACAAACAAGTAAACAAAACCCAGGGCCAGATGGTTTTAGTCAGAAGTCTATCAGACCTTCAAAGAAAATCTAATACCAATACTTCTCAAACCATTTCACAAGAGAGCAACAGAAAGTTGCTACCCAATTGTTTCTATGAAGCCACAGTTATACTGATATTGAAACCACTCAAAGATCCAATAAAGAAGAACATCAGACCTATTTCCTTTATGATTACTCATATAAAAATACCTAATAAAATTCTTGCAAACTGAATCCAAGTACATATCAAAATGATCATTCACCATGATCAAGTAGGCTTCATCCCCTCGATGCAGGGATGGTTCAATATATGGACATCAATCAACATAATCCACTATATAAACAAACTCAAAGAGAAAAACCACATGAACATCTCCTTGGATGCTGAAAAAGCCTTTGACAAAATACCACACCCCGTCATGCTTAAAGTCTCAGTTTCTTTTCTCAATGATAATTATTGGAATTTCTTACCAGTCAATAGGACTCATTATTTTGTCAATTATTGTAAATATTCTAGAGGAAATAAAATTCTTTAAATTTTATTTTAATTAATTATATATAAATGTACTACTTTGTTTCCATGAGACTTGCTTACTTTTAAAAATTATTTTCAATATTAACATTCATTAATTTAAAAAAAAATCTGCTTCCGAATAATTTTTAATTTGTAGCAAAGCTTAAGGAAACCGAAAGCAGTTTGCATTGCTTTTTCAAAATAAAACTATAATTAATTTTTATTTCACAATTGTGGATAAATAACACATTATATACACATATATCTCTAAGGTAGCCAACATGTAAACAATACATTAAAGTACAAAAATTCAAATAACAAATTTGGAGGTCAGTTGCTTTCTGATGCAATCGAATAACTGCTTAAAGGTTCATGAGGGTCTGTTTAGTGCGCCTGTTAATTGGATTACAGATGTTGGCTTTCTGTGTCCTTAGTTTCTCCCCTTCCGCCATTTAGGGAATGGAGCCCCCAAAGGTCATACTAATCAAGCTACTGATAATATTTCTGCTGCCATTTTGATATACTTAATTAAAAACTTGTAGTTTAAAATCTACAGAAAAAAAAATTCTATCTGCTTTTCCAAACTCTCATAAATAATCAAATACCAGGCCCTACAATTAATCAATTTTTCATCACAATATTTGAGGTGTAGTTAAAAGTTTTTAGAAACAATAAAATCTGTATTTGTTTTAATAAAATGCTCAACAAATATATCTCACACCTACATTTTCATTAAAAATATAGATACAGTGTCATAAATGTCTTTGCAGTTGAATGTTAATAACATCTGATAAATGCATGAGATAGAGTTTAGTAAGAACCACTATGTTACAAATATTATAGAACATTGTCATATGTAAACTTGTTCAACTTTAACATTGCTAATATAGATCAAAGTATTTGTAGTAGCAATTAGTCTTAAATATGAGCTATTCAGCCTACTGAAAGAAAATATCATCAGCATCACAATGTTTCTAAAAATTAGGGGTCATGTAAAGTATTAAAAATAAACATAAATTTCAGTATTGCTTTAATGTAATGGCACATGAATTAAAATTATATTATAATGAAATTGCTGCTGAACACTCCCATTAATATCAAATGAATTCATTATGACCAGCACAGTTACAATGAATTAATAATAATGAGCCATTTCAATTGATGCCTAATTGTTTTATTTCATTTTATGTATATTTTTGTTCCTATTTTAACTGCTAGGTTAATAGACAATGACATTAAATAATTCATTTTCTTGCTCACCCTGTTTTCAAGATCTCTGTATTCCTCTCTTTGTCTCACATCAATCTTTTTATCTGAAGCCTCTTTCTCTAATACTACTCCTGACAGTCAATTAGCAAATACAGACCTTAATTGACAATGAAAAGGGAATAAAATGAGAAGATACCCTGACTACATTTCCCCATGAAACAACATACCAGACATAGTCAAATTTAGTCTTTTATGTTGGTACTATCAATGTTATAAAATACAAAGAATATTTTCTCACTTTTAATTCTACATCCTATAGAAACAATTAAAGGAAAGTGTTATTTGCTTAAAAATTATTTGTATTTTATCAAAAACTTAATCTACTCAATCATATTATTATTAAAATAGTTAAATTTTAATAACTATTTACTTTTTTGTGTCTTTGTGTTGTGCTATGTCTAATGATATGTATCTGTATAGCATTTGCACTTACATATGTATATGCAGACATATGGAATCCTAAGGTTGATATATTATATTTCCTCAATTACTTTCTGTCTTTAAATTTTAAAAAAGACTCTCTCACTGAATGTGTATCTATCTCATAGATTAACCTAAGCAAGATGTTAGATGATATTTAGGGATCTGTCTGTCTCCATTCTCCCACTGTGTTTACAAGAATGTACCACCATGCAATATTTTTATGTGTATTCTGTGAATCCAAAGAGATCCTCATGCTTATATGGCATGAGTGCTTTACTCACTGAACTATAATGATCTTTAATTTTTCACTTTTACACTCTTTAGAGAGCTATGGTATAGGCATTCTAAAACCTCTACATAAAAGGGAAGGAAGGTGCATCATGCTCATTTTTTCAGACCTTGCAGGACTAGAAGGACATAGCAGAAAATTAAAGCTCATAACATGATAACCTGGAAGCAGAAATAAAAGCAAGAAGGGGCAACTGTAGCAGTATGATTTAAAGTGACCTACCTATCTCAACAAGGTCTCCCCTTCACAGTTACTACTACCTCTTGATAATCTAATTTGATAAGAGTTCTAATAAAGTAATCATTTCTGGGAATTATCTTCATATACACCTAGAGATGTGCTCTTAGTAAGCCCCTGGGAATTCTTCAACTCAATCAAATTGATAATTAATATTATCTATCTCATCTATTAAATTAATTATTATCAGCTTCTTCTTTGCTGAGTCTCTTTTTGCATAAATTTACACTAGTTTCTTTAAAAGTTGACCATAGATGCACTTTCTTATTCTTACCACTCAATCTCTCCTCCTACTATGCAATATTCAGATCCTTGTACTCTTCAAAGAAATGTCTTTCATATTGGCATCTTCTATACAAAGCAATGGTAATAGAATTTATTCACTTTCAGATGTGTTTTGATCAAATACAGAAGAAAAATTTTAAACAAATTAATAAAAACTGGAAATTTTAATTGCGGCTCTAGATTCCTTAGTTTTTTAATGAACAAAATTGTCGTTAACACTTTTTCTATAATTGTGTGAGGTATTAATCAGGCAAACTTAAATACAAGCAACAGTAATTATATTGTGTTAGTTTTGACCACCCCGTATTCCCATTACCCAGAGCTTGCTAGCTTGATTAGAGAATATATGTAATATGTTTAGGTCATGAGTATAAAAGATGGCTTCCCAGTGTGCTGAGGCTCCAAGTCCACAGATTCAGTAGTCACACATTCAAAATATCAAAAATATATTTTATGTGTATGTAGAGATTTGTATCCACATAGCAATTCTCTAACAAGTGAAATCCAACACATGGTTATGTACAGTCTATACTATAACAAGTATTAAGAACACAAGAGAAGATTTAAATTACAAGGGATTAGAAGTGTGTATAGCTTGTACATACATGCTAATCCATTTTCCATAAGAAACTAGAGTACCTTTGGTTCTTGGTATTTGCAAGGACCTTAGGAACTCACTGATCCTCCGTAAACATTAGGGAATAGCTGTAAGGACATATTGATTTCCCCATGTCTCCCAACACTGTTTTGGATTCCCTTGGTAAGGTACTATGTGACCCAGAGAGAAAAAATAAATAAATAAATAAAATGAGCAATATCTAATAAGCAATAAGAACTGAGCCACAGAGGCTGTTACACAGTAATCCGAATTTAAAACCTCCAAGAAAATTAGGACTAAGCAGTCTGAAGCCTGGGAAGAGGCTGATGGTAGTGTGAGGAACAGGAAGACTGCATGGAGGGCTGCATTCAGGTGAAGGATTGGTAGAGAATATGAAGGTATCACAATGAAGCATATTTTAAGGAAATTGACTATGTTCAAGTAGGTTATCACTTACATTGAATATCATTTGTCCTAACAGCGTACTGTTTTCCAATCTCTAATTTAAAACTTTCTTTACAAAACAATTCCCACTTTTGTGCCCTTATTTTGGAAAATCAAAAATACACAATTACTGAGAAACAATGAAATTCAACCACTGAGTTTTTCAGTTTTTTAGATATTTTTATTGTGCTTGAGTGGAAGGGTCATCCATGCCATGGCATGAGTGCGTAGATTAGAAGAGAGCTTGAGGGAATCCATTCTCTCCTACCATGTAGTTCCAGGGATCAAACAGTTCCTTGGCATCAGATGGAAACAGCTTTAGTGGGTGACCCATCTTGCTAGATCAGAAATGATGAATTTCAAGAATTTTCTACAGATAAGAATGCATATTTACACAGTATCAATAAAATAAAATATTATAAAATAAAATGATTTACTGTTTAAATGACATCAATTACAGAATTTACTAAGAAGGAACCCCAATGTTGCCATTCCAATAACAATTTACTAAAAATGTACTTATAGCTGTACATTCTGCTTCTTTTGATGCTTACTATTACTTAAAATTTGAACACAAGTTTTCTTCAGTGTCATGACTAAGAATTTTTCCTTCTAACCTTTCAAGAATGTTAGCTGGACTGGTGGCAGAGTTTTGTAATCTCATCTACTAAGGAATCTGGGACAGAGATCTTATAAGTTATAGGCTTGCTGGAGCTATAGCATGCCTTAAAGGCCAGCTTTAGCAACTGAGAGAGACCTTATCTCAAAACTAAAAACTCAAAGAAGCTGTGGGTGAAACTCAATGGTGGAATGCTTCTCTAGAGTAAAAAAGTTCCTGCATCAATCTGCAGTAGAAAACGAAGGTGAAAGAGCTCATGGGGAAAAGGGGGATTTCCTACCATTAAACATCCCAGAGAAGCAATGAAAAAACATCTCTGTGTTTCAGTCTTAAAAGTGACAATGACATGCTTTCTCTGGCCTTTACACACTTGAAAACTTTATCCAATAATACCATTTAAAACAGTCATCATTTTTATACTTATGTTGGCGAAAGTCTACCTAAATCATGAGCGAATATTCCCAGGCCAGGACGAGGTCCTGCTTCCATTTCATTCTTCACAGAATTTCAGTTGCTTGCATTTTCCCCATAAACTCTTTTTCTTTTTGGATGACATCATCTTTCTAAACATGTTTTTAAAAATAGACTTTCCCAACCTGTCTTCTTTTCCTAACCTAAATGGAAGAAGAAAGAAAAAAAATGCTTTCATCAAAAGGATAGCTGCCCAATTCCTGAGTATTCCATCTCAAAACTTTTTATCATGGAGACTCTGACAATGTTTGGCACCATCTGTGCCTTGGTTTTCTTTTCTTCTGACTTTTTTTTCTTTCTTTTTTCCTTTTTTCCTCCTTGAGCTGAGGTGCCAGCCGCACCAGCCTGTGCTTCTGTTTTCTGCCAAAAAGACAAAAAAGAAAAAAAGAGAGACAGAGAAATAAAAATGACATGAATACTAAAATAAAATTGCTCAATGCTTCTGGTGTGAGCAGTGTACATTTCTACTGAGTTTTCTTTAAGAATCTGTTTTTATCTTCCTTTACAATAGAATACGCACAAGAAAACTTGTGGTCTATTAGCAGAAAACAGAGGCCCTGGCAGCCTCCAGAGCAGCACAATCTTACAGTTGGGGAGGCTGGGCAAGAACCCAAGTTTGTCCGCGCCTAAGAACAACACTGTCTGCTAAAATTACAGTTTTCCCTTTTCACAAACCTCAAAGTTGTGAAACTTTACTAACTTTAAGAAAAGAACAGTTGGCCATACAAAAGATAACTTCCAAATCTTGAAGTAACTTACTTATACTTGCAAATGAATTGCTTGGACTGAGCCTGAAAATGTATTTGTTCCAATTATTCTGCTAAGGTAGCAAGCAGAAAGTAATCATTTTCTATGTTACTGGGATTAAGAGACTCCAAATGTTGGTTCCAAAGAAAGAATTTTACCAATACTTGTAAATGGATGTATAAAAATGGATGATATAGAAATGATAGCCACAATTTAAATAGCAAAACTTTTTATTCATTCTTTATATTTTCGGGATGATATAATAAAATTAAATAAAAAGAGAACTACTTTTAAAGTGTTGATTCTAATAGATTCCATAATTTTTTACAAAGACAGATACATTTAATTCAGTTTTGCTACTTCTCATCAAGTCATGTATATATGACTAAAGAAGGATGAGGAGCGAGCAACCTAATACTCCCTCCATAAATTGAGGTACATTGCAGCAAATTATAACAAGCTCAACCTAATTATGAAATACTTTTATTAGTGTCCAGTTGGGTGATAGATGCTGGCTTTAGAAGTAGGGTAAAATTCAACATAAAACTATTAACTGGTAAAAAGCTATGAAGAGAAGAAGGATGCCAGGAGGTCCAGATGTAGTGAATAGTAAACAAATTTATTAACTTCAGGTTGGCAAGAGAAAAGGGACATCTAGGACTAATATCCAGAATACAACACTACCTAAGTCCTCCTCAAATTGAGAATGGCACTCCTAGTAGAGGTACCTCTTGGTGATGCACAGTACTCATGGGCTATCAGCTCTTTGGCCACCAGGAAAAGCACATTGTTCATCATTTATTTGGATACAGTTGAGAGGGGACAGGCTAGCACCTAGCTTGATCATGCCAATGCCAAGTGCAAGCTTCTCATGCTGCACCATGATAACTGAGGGACTGCATAAAGTAACTTTTCTTGCTGTGATTTCACTACTGACTTAACACAGGCTAGATCAGGAGGATATTGTGGGTTGCAACAGAGGTAGCAATTTGTTCTCTTTTATTATTGCTATTTTTGAATCAATACAAAATGTCACTGCTGCTTTGATAACAAACATATCTTTATTATGAATAAATATTGACTTCAGCATTTGTTTTGATAGAAATTTATAATTTGTAATTAGAAATGTAATCCAGATAATTTTATTCATATGACTCATGTAATTTTCTCCAAAAATTCTAAAATTATACCAATCTCTTTAGTTATTTTAAATTACTATTAAAGATAATTTCAGTCATCTTTTTATTTCCTCAGTTTTCTTTACCCTCCATAAATAATTATTATGCAAAATATATCTTCAAAGTTCTCACACAGAGACACTTATTGAAGAAATTGCTGTAGTTCTGGTCTGAATAAAGATCTTTGAAATGATATTTTATAATTATATTTTTACAAATACCATAGGCTATACTATAACATACAATTCTCTACTACTATGAATTTTGTGCTATGAAATGACCTAAATATTGCTAAGAAAATTAATACAACTACATTTCAGCACAACTAAATAATTTACTTAATGAACATACATTGACTGAATATTGTCACAAAAATTTGGTGTGAGACAATGAAATGGAAAATACAAGACATTGTTTTTAATAACATAATTTATATTTGAATATTTTGAAAATAATGAGTATGGATTATTACTGAATGTCTATATGTCTGTCTATCTATCTATCTATCTATCTATCCATCAACACTTATAAACACAAACACACACGCATGTATAAACAGATCTTATTGTCTAATGAAAATGTAACATCCCTCCTGACTCTTTTTTGCAAATTTGTACTTTGTAAGGATAGTCTTCGGAATAGGATTCCATTGAATGTTATTGATTATTGCTACTCATCTACATTTTAGGAGGTAAAGTATGCAAACTATATTGGTACTACTGATTAAGTCTACTGTAACCACAGAGTACCTTCAATCACCACGAATACTAGAACAAAGAGGTGAAGGCTCCATGTAGGCACCAGCTCGAATTCTCAATTTCTAGTGAGTTGTATGGGTGTTGTCCTCAGCAATGAGGATACACAGTCAGTTTGTGGAAGTAACTCATTGTCTTAACAATAGCCTGAGTGGTCTGTGGATTCCCATGGCATCTTTTTGCCCAATAATTTCACTGGATGCAGCCTACTCCCAGTACTGAAAGTTTTCATTTGGTAATAAGAGATAGCCAGTCAGGCTTTACCTACCCCATTATTAGAGAATTCATAGGGCTCACCTTTGTATATTTAAGCAAGTTTCCACTGCCCCTCAATTTTATCTATCTATCCCAGCATGTACTCTTTCAATCCCATTTCCTCTCCCCCTGTTCTTCTTATTCTTGTCCTTACCTGTCCACTGTCCACTCATAAAATCTATTCTACTTTATTCTTCCATGGAACTTCATAATTCCTAAATAATCTCTTTCTCTATATCTAGTTTCTCTTATTCCATGAATTATACCTTGCTTATTATTTATTTAATAGCTAATATGCCTATATATCTGAATACATACCATATTTATTTTCCTGGGTCTGGTTTATCTCAATAAGGCTTATTTGTTTCTAGTTATATCCATTTGACTACAAATTTCACGATGACATCTTTTTAACATTGTGTAAAAGTACTACATATTCTTTATTTACTCTTCAGATGATGGACATCTAAGTTGTTTCCAGCACCTGAATATTATGAATAGAGAAGCAGTGAATGTGGTTGAGCAACTGTCTTTGTGGTAGGATGACCTGTGCTCTGATTACATGCCCCAAAGTGGTATAACTGGATTTGTGGTACATCTAGTTCCAGCTGTCTGATGAAATTTCATACTGATTTCCATAGTGATTTTACAAGCTTGCACTTACCAATGGAGGACAGGTTCCTTTATTCCACAGCCTTACCAGCATGAGCTGTCACTTTTGTTGCTTATCTTAACCATTCTGACATGTCTGAGATAGAATCCTAGCATCATTTTGATTTGTATTTCTTGATGGCTAAGGATGTTGAGCATTATTTGAAAGTTTCTCAATCATTTGAGTTTCTTGTATTGAGAGTTCACTGTTTAGATCTTGTAGTAGTTTTAATATAGTTGACACATAGGGAATGGCACTATGGGAGGTATGGCCTTGTTGGAGGAAATGTGCCACAGTGAAGGTAGAATTTGGAGATCTCCTATGCCCAGGTTTCATCCAGTACAGAAGAAAGAGAGCTTCCTCCTAGCTGCCTTCTGATGAGGGTCTCCATCTGGATGCCTTTGGATGAAGATGTAGAATTCTCAGCCCCTTCAGAACGATGCCGGCCTGGATGCTGCCATGTTTCCCAACTCGATAATAATCGACAGAACCTTTGAAACTTTAAGCCAGTTCCAGTTAAATATTTACCACTGTACAAGTGGCCTTGGCCATGGTGTCTTCTCACTGCAATAAAACTCTACCTGGGAAAGATATATATATATATAAAACTTTTAGCCCTCTATCAGATGTGGAATTGATAAAGACCCCTTTTCCATTCTATAGGAAGGTGCTTTATCCAAATGACAGTGTCCTTTACCTTATAGAAGCTTTTCAGATTCATGAGGTCCTGTAGAGAGAATCTATTATAAACATCACCTGTCAATATAAACACCAATGGTCAGTGTATTGAGGCAGGAAATAGGAGGTGATATACTGGAAGGAAGAGGGGGGATTCTGGGAAATAGTATGGGATTAAAGGAGAGATTCAGAAGAGCCCAGAGATAGAAATAGACTGAGGAGACAGACATAAACCAACAGGTAGATGAAGGAAGAAATGGGCCAGGGATGAAGAGAGGTAACTACCCAAGTGGTAGGAATAAAATAATTTAAATGGTTAAATAAATTAAGAGCTACTCAGGAAATGAACCAAAGCTTATGGTCTAGGCATTTAATAATAAATTATTAGTTTCTGAGTTATCATTCCAGGACTCAGGCTTGAAAGGAAAAAATGTAGGGGAAGAAGCTGATACTAAAATCTGATTTTCTAATTGGTTGTCAATTGTGTCAATAAACAAGGCAGAAAGCAATTGCTAGACAAAAGGGTAGGACTTCCGGGTCCCAGCAGGAAGAGCAGGGATTCAGGGAAAGAGGAGGACTTCCGTCCAGGCTTTGGAATGAGAAGGGGGCAACAGCCATGGTCTTAGGGCAACCAGAACTGGTGGCATCTGCCACTGGTGGTTGTCTGAAATAGGTTAGTTTTTAAGAGCCCAGAAATTGTGTTATCTGACTAGTTTTAAAACAATAAAATTCTCTAATGTTTTCTATCCTCGGAGCATAAATAGGCAAAGAAAGAGAGCAGCTGGGGTGATAGCTGGTGGCTTGGTGAAGCTTGCAAGAAAGGCAGGTAGAGTATGGGCAGCAGCTCTAGGACTTCCCAGGTTGAGGAATGGTTGCTATCAGGTTGGAGCTAGGGGAACTGGAAGAGGTCAGGGCACTGAGCAAGGAGGAGCATGTCTTTAACTTTATACCCAACAGAAAAACATATTTAAAAATTATTTTAACAGGGTTCTATTTATTAATTGTTGACCTTGGTGCCTTTGTTATTGATGTTCTGTTCTGATCCTGTGCCAATATCTTCAATGATACTTCCTACTTTCTATTCTATCAGGGCTCAGTGTATCTTGTTTTATTTTAGAGGACTTTGATTCATTTGGACTTGAGTTTTGTGCAGGTTTTAAGTATGGATCTATTAGCATTTGCTACATGCAGACTTGCTGTTTTACCTGCATCATTTGTTGAAGATTCTGTCTGCCCAGTGTGTATTTTTGGATTCTTTATAAAAAAAAATCAGATGTTCATGGGTATGAAGATTTATATCAGGATCTTCACAATGACTGCACTGATCAACATTTCTGTTTTCACGCCGATATTATGTATTTCTGTTAGTATAGCTTTATAGTACACCTTGAAATCAGGAATAGTGAGATCACCAGCAGTTCTTTTGTTAGGTATTGTACTAGTTATCCTGAATGTGTGTGTGTGTGTGTGTGTCTGTGTGTGTGTATGTGTGTAGTGGAGAACTGTTCTTTCCAACTCTGTGAAGAATTGTGTTGGAACTTTTTGAAGATTGCATTACTTCTGACAGGATGGCCATTTTCATTATGTTAATCCTACTGATTCATGAACAGAAGAGATCTTTCTATCTTCTGATATGTTCTTCAATTTTTTTATTCAAAGGTTTGAATTTCTTAATCATATAAGTCTTGCTTGATTAGAGTTATTCAGAGATAGATTATATTATGGCAGTCTATTGGTTTTAGTAAGTTATTTTATAACCATCTACTTTGCTGAAAGTGTTTATCAGCTGTACAAGTTCCCTAGCCCAAGTTTTAGTATTGCTTATGTATACTGTTATATATCTGTAAATAAAGATACTTTGATTTCTTTCTTTCCAGTTTGTATTCCCTTGATCTCTGTCTGTTGTCTTATTCTCTTAATTGCTCTTGTAAGACATCAAATGCTACACTGAATAGGTGTGGAAAGAGTGGACAACCTTGTCTTATTCCTGGTTTTAGAGTTATCGCTTTAAATTTCTGTCCATTAATATGAAGTTGGCTATAGGCTTGCTGAAAATTGCCTTTGTTATGTTTAGGTATATCCATTATATCTCTAATCTTCCCAGGACTTTTATCATAAATGTATTATGGATTTTTTTCAAAGGACTTTTTCCATATAATGAGATGAAAAATATATTTTTTTCTCTAAATTTCTTTATGTAGTGGATTAACTTTATTGATTTCTGTATAATAAACCATCCCTGCATTTCTGGTATAAAACCTACTTCATCCTGGTGAATTATCTTTTTGATCTATTCTTGGGTTTGGTTTGCAAGTATATTATCAAGTATTTTTACATCAATATTCATATAAGAAATTTGTGTGTAATTTTCTTTTTTGTTTAGTATTAATGGTTTGGGTATCATTGTAACTGCAGCCTCATAGAATGAATTGTGCAATGTTTCTTAGAATGAAAAGAAGCAAGCTGAGCCAGGGAAAACACATAAGTACAGTTTGAAGAGAAAATGTGTACCAGAATATGTATTGTTGAAGCTAAATCCAGTGTTTAAAGACAAAGAGTTTAAAGCAAAGCCTGATGTTAAGTGTAATAAAGGGAGTGCTGGCCATAGGGCAATACCCCATCCAAGTAAACTTCAGCCTTATGAAAAGATATCGTTTCAAATCTATTTCCCATTTCTTAATGGGACAGTTGTCTTTGATCAGATAGGTAGACTGTGAAGTAAATTGAGACAGGAATAGCCAGGGTGATGAGCCCTTGGGTGGCCAGTGAGCACATTACTCTGAATACAGATTTTATTGAACAGTTAGCTTAATTGAAGGGATCAAAGGTTGTTTAAACCATTGGGTAGAGACTTTCAGGGTGAGTATACATTATTGGCTGGAGCTAAGGAGCCTGAAATGCCTCATTTGCATGAAAAGGAGTTTCAGGTGTTTTCTGGACATGATCTTATAAAGAGAGAGGGAGTTTATTCTATAACCTGGCCACCAGGTTATGTGACCACCTCAAGAGTTGCAGAGGTGTGCATCATAAGGCTATGTGCACTGGGTTGTGCAGGCCCAGAATAAGATAGAGATGGTCTTACTCCTGCAGGTCTCAAGAAGAGATTTCAGGATTTTTACACTCCTCAACCTCACTCTTACTCCATGTCAGCAGCTCTCTCCAGTTACACAGCTCCTCAGCCCCACAAAAATTTCTGTAATTCAAGAAAGCTTAAGTAGTGAAGGTAATCATCAAAAACAGAAAACTGATAAAAATGTAATTGAACAAGTAGGTCTTGCTTTACATCCAGCAAGCAGCAGAACTTGTCTGCTTTTGCCATGTGGTTATGGCTTTATAGTGAAAGATTCAAGAAAGGGGTGGTGAAAACTCTCTTTGTGGTTAAAAAAAACCTGTACAAGCCTCATGAGTTTCAGGAATGTCCTTGCATATAAGATCAGAGTTCCCAGTTCATGAAACTGTATAGGTAAAGCCTAGATTTTATTTGAGATCCCACGATATTTGAGACACCAGAGGCATGGGATATTTAGTGAGGAAAGCTGCAGATTGGGTGTGGAAGCAGTCCAACAGGAGAAGATTGTTGTAGCCAACAAGTTGGAAGGAGTTGGAGATCTGAAGAATGTTTTGATATCAGCAGGGAAATCCGGAATTGGAAATGTACCCTGGTGGGTTTAGTTTGTTTTGGTCAAGCTCCTTTTCTACCACTTTGGAATAATGATGTACATCCTGTGCCATTGTGTGCTGGAAGTATGTGTTTTGCTATTGGATTTTCATTTCATAGGGGTTTACTCAGAAGATATTGCCCAGACTCTCAGAAGAGACTTTGAACTTTGGATTTTAAACATTGTGGTCATTTGAAAAAGAATGGCTCTCATTTCACCATCCCCACCTCTTTTCCTCTAAGAAGGGGAAGGAGCTATGTGAGGAGGCACTGGTAGGAGAGGGTAGCAGTGATTGGGAAGTAAAGTAAATAAATTAATTACTGGAAAAAAGAATTGCTCTCATTGGCCCATGTATTTCAATGTCTTAAAATCAGAGAATATTATCACTGAGAAATATTAGAAGAATATCACCCCTACTACTTGTTGGAGTAGGTGTGATATTGCTATATGTCACTGGGTATGGATTTTGAGGTTTCAAAGCCTAAGCCAGGCCCAGTGGGCTTGTTCTCTCCCCCCCTCTCTTTCAGTAGTGTATGGATACAGATGGAGAACTCTTAGCTACTTCTTTAGTTCCATGTCTGCCACTGTGTTGCCATGCTCCCTGCCTTATAAGAATGTACTAAAGCTCTGAATCCATAAGCAAGCCCAATTAAATGTTTTCCTTTATAAGAGTTGCCATAGTCATGGATTTTCTTTACATGCAATAAAACAACCTTTTAGTTCCTTGAACACTAGACTTAACTCTGTCCTTCTTTCTATTACTCCATTTCTTCTCAAACTCAATATTTTGTATAATCTTTGTCAAAATCACTCCTTTCATTATAAATCTGCTGAGAGTGACCACTAACAACCCATGACATAGCAAATGCTAGACTTTCTTCAATTTTTCTCTGACAAAGCAATTAATACAAATCTCCTAAATTTAACCTCAAGTGGATTTTTACAATCAGAAAAAAGCAACCACATTATTTGCCAAAATATCACAAAAAAATATAGCTATGGCATTTACTGAAATTTACTAATATTCTTTCCATCAAAAACTGGTGGTGCTGGGCTGTTATAATTTGCATTGCTCCCAGCTCCATTATTTTCTGTAATTCTCCTAATATGTCCCATTAAACCCTGCTTAAAGTGTTCAACTGCTTTCTAATACAAAGACTGAAAGTATACACTCTGCTAACAAGCAATGTTGTCAGGCCTGTCACAAAAATATCCTCTTCCTGGTAACAACTTCTGTCTTAGTCACTGCTCTGTTGCTGTAATGAGACAACATGATAAACAACTGTTATAAAAGAAAAAATTTAATTGGTGGCTTGCTTATCCTTTCAGAGGCTTAATCTATTATCATCACTGGGGAGAGCCCAGCAGCATATATGCAGGTGTTGGAGCACTTGCTTAAAGTTACATCGTGATCTGTTGGCAGAGAGAGAGAGGGAAAGACTCTGTGCTTAAATTGAGAGAGTGGGCACACCTCTATCTACCCAATGATCTCCCTTCCTCTCATTTCCATGTTACATACAAGGCCAAACATCCTGCTCCTTTTAATCCTTTGAAATATGCTGCTCCCTTGTGACTAATCATTCAAATATATCAGCTTATGGGGGACATATTTATTGAAACCACCATACTTTGTTTACTTACAGCCACAAGGATGAAATGTTAAATTACAGAAGCATGAGGAATTCAAGCAACAATGAGCAACCTCCCCGAGTTTAGGTGACAGCTCAAAATATATGTATTATACCATTTGCATATACAAGTTTCATGCAGCTCCATTAGTGAAGACTCTCCTACGCCCACACATCCCATATATACTTGACTCCTTCTTTTACTTTTGAGAAGGACTTCATGAGTCCTATAAGTTTTGAGATCCTCCTGGGTCATTTTTTTCTTAAATTATAAGGACACCCCTCAACCTGCACAAGGGAATATTTCAATGTAGAGGAATCAGCTACTCTACTCTTTTCCTGTTCTACTATTCTTTATACTCTCTTTTCCATAGTGTTTGGTGCTTTGGAGGGACATAGGATTATTTCCTTCCACTTATACCTGAGCATTGAAGAAGTATCTCATGGGATCACACATTTTCAGCAATTGGATGAGTTATTTCTCCAGTAACTATTGTCCATGGCTTAAGGAACCTTTCTGATTAAAGGACCCAATACTATTGATGCTTAGAAGATAACTTGATTGTCATGTTGTATTCACCTAACAAAGCAGTATCACTTTTTCCCTGCTGATACTTATGAATTTTCTATCCATAGGTTTATAGTATGGCTTATAGCATAAACATGGATTATGTCCTAGGAAGTACACTTCAATCCAAAATGAAGTACTTGGATGAACTCATAAAAGTTATGTCACTATCAGACATTCTTGGATGGCATGCTGATGAAGTTAATATGTGGACTTACCAAATAAGGAATATTATTATCAAAATTCTCTGCCAGCACCCTGTGTAACACTTTACAGTTTAACAAAATTTTGCCAGCAAGTAGAATCTTCCATCTCAATCCGGATTGAACTATTGGCATTGAAAATACCAAAGAACATGGTATACCGTTGTAAGCCACATCCAGCTTAAAGCTGGGAAAGAGAGACGAAGTCCAGATAGTGTTTGATCACAAGGTATATTCATCACAATGATAAGCATCAGTTCACAATACACACATGGAGTGTTTAACTCAAAATCAAGTGGCAGAGAGGTTCATAGGCAAAACTACTACAGTGACAAGCATCAGTCTAGATCACACACATAGGATACTTGACTCAAGAACAAATGGCAGAGAGACTCACAGGCAAGGCTTGCAATCTGTCCTTCACTGACCTTGTCTCAGGCTGTGGTTCCTTCCTCTGTATTATCTTAACTCAATGCAACCAGGGCAGTAGTCAGTTGTCCTCTGGTCATAGAGCCAGACAGCATGAAGGTCTTCACCGTCATAGCATCAGGGTCTCTGCTTGTCTGCTGTGAACCTCTTCTTTTATTAGCTACAAGGGGAGGCCACTGTCTAGCATTACATCATTACATATTACTTCACTG
Source organism: Rhynchomys soricoides (assembly GCA_019843965.1). Taxonomy (NCBI): domain Eukaryota; kingdom Metazoa; phylum Chordata; class Mammalia; order Rodentia; family Muridae; genus Rhynchomys; species Rhynchomys soricoides. The sequence goes on from JADRCH010000260.1 coordinate 1,060,912, forward strand.
TTACCTGCTAACAGAGGTGATGTGAGCTGGGATCTGGCATGAGCTGTCTGCCTCTCCAACTCTTATCTATTATAGACAGCTGACATGAGCTAACCGTTCCTCATTGTAATAGTCAACTTAGTCCTGTTCTAATTTCTTTTGACATGCTCTCTATATATCTTCAACAAAGGGGATTCCCATTTAGTTCTGCATGAAATCAACACCAGTAGTTCTAGCCAGTGAGCAATGTAGTACTCGTCACCTAACAGGTCACAAGAAGGGAATTCACAGTAGAACTGGAATTTTTCCCTCAATGACTAATTGCCTTCTAGGAGTTACTTTTTCTGCTAGGCAGGTTGCCCTTGTTAAAACTGTTACTACAGTTTTTATTGTTCTTCTGGATGATTTTCCTAATTTTGACTAAAACTCAAGTGTAAGTACTATAGGATAAAACCTTTTAACATACATTTTGTAGTATAGCAGAGCAAGGTTTTGAGTTATCATCTAACTTTGTCAGTATTCTTTTTCTATAAAGAGACATCATGATCATGACAACTCTAATAGTAGAAAACATTTAATTGGGACTCAATAACAGGTCAGAGGTTTAGTCTATTATTGTTGTGTCAGGAAGCATACTAGCACACGGGCAGAAATGGTGTTGGAGAAGTAGCTGAAAGTTATACATCTGGAATGGCAGGTAGCAGGAAGAGAAACACTGGGCCTGGATTGAAAATTTGAAACCCCAAAGCCACCCCCTCCAACAAGGCTACACTTAGTCCAACAAGGCTATACCTCCTAAACCCTGACCAGAAGAGCCATCCTTATGATCAAACGTTGAAATATACGAGCCTATAAGGACCATTTCTATTCAAACATCTTCCCATAGTAAACACATGACTAGGTAGGAACATTCTTTAGAGTATTTGAAGGCTTAGTCCTAAAGATTCCAAGTGAATGAAAACTGGTCTTGGGACTCAGTATGTGAGAAGAATACTAAAAATAAAAAAATATATATTAAAATAAGATCAAAAACATTATGAAAAGATTGCATCTCTTAGACTAGCTCAGTCAAAGGAGCAGTGTTGAATCCAGTTACATTAGTAGAGGAAGCATTACTGTGCTTAGCACTCTAAAGTCAATAGTCATTTTCCTGTAGCCATCTTGTTTCTTAATATGAAACACAAAGCTTGCAAAAGCTTCCACCTTCAAATAAACTTTACTTTTTAAAATGTCTTGATAATTTCTATATATTCTTATTTCTCTCAGGAAGTATATGTGGTTTAATATGCATAGCCTTATATAGAATAAGTAACTTCATATGGTCCTTTTATCCAACTACAAATGACTGTCTCTGTCTTTCATTCTCAGCTGAAATCCCCTGATAGTGGTATGCAGATATAGTCCAACAATACCTACACAGTATATTTCCTTCTAAAGAGAAATGCGAAGAGTGTATGCCCTCCAGAGGAGAGTGGTTGTTTTCCAATCCCTCATCAAGTTTAGTCCTTTTGACCGTCACCATTATATTATCATACCCATCTACCACTGTTCATTGTTTCTGGTATCCACCAAAGCTTCTGTATATTACACATCACTAAGTCATCAACAAATCTGTACTTCATCATTAAACATCCAGTTGTCATGTATGGTCCTCACAGACCTTTGCCTTCCCAGCATAGGAGTAGTAGCTTAGTATTTTATAACTCAGGAGGTTTTCTTTCACCATAGGAGTGGAGGTTTGCAGTGGAGATGATATTGTCCACTTCTTTTGTGAAGTATTTAATGTTTTGCAAAAACTCAAAAGCATAGTTTCTGCCTTTGCATCATTTTGCTCCCTAGGAACTCTGACTTAATGCAGTCCTTTGTACATTTGCTTTTGAGATCATGAGGAAGATTTTTTTCTGCTTGTTTTCTCACATACTCTTGTTCATTTTGGCACATCATGAACATTTTACGGAACTGTTTTACTGTTTCATCATATATATTTATTTTCAGGTACTGCAATTGATTATCTTAGCAGTAAGATATTTTCAGGATATTCATTGTTCCTAATGTATGCCCTGGCCAGTGGGGTGTTCAACGCAGACCTAAGGAGGGAATGGGCGAGTGAAGAGACAAGAGACCCAAGGACGAGAGGAACACAAGATGTCTAATCAAGCTCCAAAGAATTTTTATTTCTCACCAGCAGTATATATTAAAAATAGAAGAAGCTTAAACAAAGTAACCAAGGCTTACACACAGCAACAGGGGTGGGGAAATTCCAAGGAGTTACAGACTCCTAGCCAACTGGACATGTTACCAAGGCAACTAACTGTTTTCTGCTAACCACCTAACCGTAAAGGATTCACCTATTCTCTGGGAAAGAATTCATCTCTTAGGAGGCAGAAACCTAAACAAAAGCTTAGGCCCGTAGCTACTTTAGGCCTATAGCTACTACAAAATGGCATTAGCTAAGCCAAGAAAAATTCATATTTCTATTGGCTCCTGGTAAATGTAGACACTATTTGTCAAGAAACTGACATGTTCTACATGTGCTACTATATAACATGTAAAATAAGACAGTCATACTTGGACACACCATGAGTATTATATCTTCTTGTGGCTGACATGAGTTCCATATCCTATCATTCATAATATAATTCACACAACTTTTATTACAGGAAAGAGGCATATCATCCAATTCTACCAGGGGAACATTTTTCCTGTTTTGGTGACTTTTCTTAGGCTTACTCTACTGTCAGATGTCTCAGACACAGTTTCATGTCTTATCAAATAACACTTTAATGTTACTCTCAAATTCACCATTTGTTTGTTCACAAAGAAGTATGGGTAATTTTTCTGGGAAAATATGAACATATAACTATTCTCTTCAAAATCACAGAAATGGCTCTATTCAATTCTACTTTTGTAAACCAATGAGTCTTTTGGGATTATGCTCTGGAGTAAAGTTGGCTCAAGGCATTTGAATTCCAAGCAGTTCACCCTGACATGGGTGGTGTTTTGCCAAACTCAAATAACTGGAATTCTCTGAAGAACTTACAGGCAGCTCCATCATTTTATTTTATTTATTTTTTTTTAGCAGAGGGCACACCTCCAACACATTTAATTCCATGAGTTGAAGCATAAATCCTCAGAAATTAAAAATGATCACCCTTCCTTTTTTTTTGCAACTTGAAATATTTATTATTTATTTACATTTCAAATGTTTTCCCCTTTCCAGATCTCCCCTTTGGAACTTCCGTATTCCCACTCCACCTTTAATGTGTATCTCTTCTATCAATTATTGCCATCTTATACAATGAGGATTTGAAAGGTTCCTGTGAATGTTGCAAGCCTTCCCTTTGCTTCCATGGAAGGAAATTTCAGTTCAAAGCAAACAGCTACATACCACGTATAATAAAATAATATTCATCTATAAGTTGTAATAAAATACTGTTATTAGCTATTACATGAAGTTAAATGAGACTGTTGCAGAATGGCAGGTACTGTCTGATATCATTCACAAGTGGAAGCTAAAAAGGGTCTCTAAGTTCTTGAGAGTAAAATACTAGTTACCAGATTCTGAGGACAATCATCGGAGAGAGCAATGTGAGGAAGTGTTTGTCTGTGGAAAATAAGTTCTTTTAGAAAAGACCAAAAGTTCCAAAGTCAGTTGTATAAATGAAAAACAAGAATAAGCAACCAAGTTCAAAGACTCAAAGGAAATATTTTGAGGACAAATGTATTTAACTTGACTTAAACATAATGCTGAATGTATATGGATCAGAACTACTTTATGCTTTCTTAATGGATCTATATCATTTTTCAGTCAACAATTAAAACATAAGGCAAAAGCAATGTAATACATGAAAACTTCACTTCTTAAAATTCCACAGCAGTAATTATAGCAACTAAAAATTATTTATTTCTTATGACATCTTAATTATTAAAATACATATTTTTCCACTTCATCTAAATGTATCTAGTAAATAACATTTCAATTCATTGATTTCTTTTGTCATAACATCAATATGCATATTAATGTTTCTAACAACTTTAGATTTCTCTGGTAAAAGATAAGTCAATTTTTAGACATTTAATAGATTGAAAATGCAAATCTGCATGGAGACCTCTGCCTGGGCCACCAGGGCTCCATGGTCAAATAGCACTGGGAGAAAGCTAGCTGCCCAGGAGTGTGGAAAAACCAGTGAGAGGAGATAAAAGGAGTAAAACTGCTCAGAGGGACTCACCCGGAATCCTTAGGACACAGGGACTGAGGAACAGCCAGAAGGAAGGAGTCTTCTGGTTTCCATCTGTGACGAGAGACCTCTGCCAGGATCACCGGGACCCCATAGTCAAATAGCACTGGCAGAAAGCTAGCCTCCCAGTAGTGTTGGCAAGCCTGTCTGCTCAAAGGGACCACGTGGAATACCTAGGACACAAGGACTGAGAAATGTGCTTCTGGTTTCTTTAGGTTGCTGGAGAGCTGATCCTGTGACACAGGGCTCCATACCCAAATAGTGCTAGGAGAGAGCTGGTATCCCAGGAGTGCTGACACACCTTCAAGCGAGGCAAGACCATCACTTCTTTTTCCAAATTTACTGGACCAAGAGGGACCCTTGCAGAGCCATCAGGACACAGGAAACAAGGGTCAGCTGGGGATTAGATCCTTCCAGTTTCTGTCTGCATCCCAGAGCTGACCCTGCACCACAGCTCTCCAAACCCAAATTCCTCTCAGAAAGAACTGGTCTTCAAGGAGTATTGACACCTAGACTTGAAGGAAAGACAAGCCACAGTCAGAAAAAGTAAGACCAGCTAACAACAGAGATAATCAAATGGCGAAAGGCAAAAACAACACAGGAAGAGAAACCAAGGCTACTTGGCATCATCAAAACCCAGCTCTCCCACCACAGCAAGCCCTGGATACCCCCAAAACAGCAGAAAAGGAAGACTCAGACTCAGACTTAAAATTACATCTCAAGAGGATGATATAAAGACATAGACTGATGGACTGAATCCATAAATAGGACCCAGTATTTTGCTGCATCCAGGAAACAAACCTCCATGTTAAGGACAAACACTACCTCAGAGTAAAGGGCTAGAAAACAATTTTCCAGGCATATGGCACCAAAAAACAGGCTGGAGTAGCCATTCTAATACTGGATAACATCAACTTTCAACCAAAAATCATCAAAAAAGATAAGGAAGGCCACTTTATATTCATCACAGGAAAAATCTACCAAGAACTCTCAATTCTGAATATCTATGCCCTGAATGCAAGGGCTCCAACATTCATAAAAGAAACTTTACTAAAGCTCAAAGCACACATTGCACCTCACACAATAATAGTGGGAGACTTCAACACTCCTCTATCATCAATGGACAGATCTTGGAAACACAACCTAAACAGAGACACAGTGAAATGAACAGATGTTATGAACCAAATGGATTTAACAGATATCTATAGAACATTTCATACAAAATTAAAAGAATATACCTTCTTCTCAGCACCTCATGTTACAGTCTCCAAAATTGATCATATAATTGGTGACAAAATAAACCTCAAGAAATATAACAAGAATGAAATAATCCTGTGCCTCCTATCAAATCACTGCGAAATAAGGTTGGTCTTCAATGGCAACAACAACAGAAAGCCCACATACACATGGAAGCTGAACAACACTCTACTCAATGATAATTTGGTCAAGGAAGAAGTAAAAACAGAAATTAAAAACTTCCTAGAATTTAATGAAAATGAAAGTACAACGTACCCAAACCTATGGGACACAATGAAAGTAGTGTTAAGGGGAAAACACAATGAGTGCCTCCAATAAGAAACTGGAAAGAGCATATACTAGCAGCTTAACAGCACACCTGAAAGCTCTAGAACAAAAAAAGCTAGTATACCTAAGAGGAGTAGAAGGCAGGAAATAATCAAATTAAGGGCTGAAATCAGCTAAGTAGAAACTAAAAGAACTACACAAAGAATCAACAAAACCAGGAGCTGGTTTTTTGAGAAAATCAACAAGATAGATAAACCCTTAGACGGACTAACCAGAGGTCACAGAGACAGTATCCAAATTAACAAAATTAGAAATGAAAAGGGAGATAAAACAACAGATTCTGAAAAAATTCAAAATATCATCAGATCCTACTACAAAAGTCTATACCCCCCAAAATTAGAAAATTTAGATGAAATGGACAAGTTTCTAGACAGATACCAAATACCAGAGTTAAATCAGGATCAGATAAACCATCTAAACAGTCCCATAACCCCTAAAGAAATAGAAGCAGTCATTAAAAGTCTCCCAATCAAAAAAGCCCAGGACCAGATGGGTTCAGTGAAGAATTCTATCAGAACTTCAAAGAAGACATAATCCCAATACTCTTCAATCTATTCCACAAAATTGAAACAGAAAGAACACCACCCAATTCATTCTATGAGGCCACAGTTACACTGATAGCAAAACCTCACCAAGACCCAACAATAAAAGAAAACTTCAGAACAATTTCCCTTATGAATATCGATGCAAAAATATACAATAAAATTCTCACAAACCGAATCTAAGGTCACATCAAAGTGATCATTCACCATGATCAAGTAGGCTTTATCGCAGGGATGCAGGATTGGTTAAATACCTGAAAATCCATCAATGTAATCTACTACATAAACAAATTCAAAAAACCAAAAAAACACATGGTCATTTTGTTAGATGCTGAAAAGGCATTTGACAAAATGCAACATCCCTTCATGATAAAAGTAATGGAAAGATCAGGAATTCAAGGAGCATACCTTAACATAGTAAAAGCAATATACAGCAAACCAGTGGCCAACATCAAACTAAATGGAGAGAAACTTGAAGCAATCCCACTAAAATCAGGGGCTAGGCAAGGCTGCCCTCTCTCTCCTTATCTATTCAATATAGTACTTGAAGTTCTAGCTAGAGCAATCAGACAATAAAAGGAGGTCAAAGGGATACAAATTAGAAAGGAAGAAATCAAAATATCACTACTTGCAGATTATATGATGGTATACTTAAGTGACCTGAAAAACTCCACCCGTGGTCTGCTACAGCAGATAAACAACTTCAGCAAAATGTCTGCATACAAAATAACTCAAGCAAATCAGTAGCCTTCCTATAATCGAAGCATAAACAAGCTGAGAAAGAAATTAGGAAAATGACACCCTTCACAATTGTCACAAACAATATAAAGTATCTTGGTGTGACTCTAACCAAACAAGTGAAAGATCTCTATGACAAGAACTTCATGTCTCTGAAGAAAGAAATTGAAGAAGACCTCAGAAGATGGAAAGATCTCCCATGCTCATGGTTGGCAGGATTAATACAGTTAAAATGGCCATCCTGCTGAAAGCAATTTACAGATTCAATGCAATCCCCATCAAAATTCCAACTCAATTCTTCATAGACTTAGAAAAAGCAATTCTCAAATTCAAATGGAATAACAAGAAAACCAGGATAGCAAAAACTCTTCTCAACAATAAAAGAACTTTTTGGGAAATCAACCTCTATGACCTCAAGTTGTACTACAGAGCAGTAGTGATAAAACCTGCATGGTATTGGTACAGTGACAGGCAGGTAGATCAATGGAATAGAACTGAAGACGGAGAAATGAACCCACACTCTTATGGTCACTTGATCTTTTACAAAGGAGCTAAAACCATACAGTGGAAAAAACACAGCATCTTCAACAAATGGTGCTGGTTCAACTGGCAGTCTACATGTAGAAGACTGCGAATTGGTCCATTCCTATCTCCCTGTACAAAGCTTAAGTCCAAGTGGAAAAAGGGCCTCAACATAAAATCAGATACACTGAATCTAATAGAAGAGAAAGTGGGGAAAAGTCTCGAACACATGGGCACAAGGGGAAAGTTCCTGAACAGAACACCAGTGGCTTGTCCTGTAAGATCAAGAATTGACCTCATGAAATTACACAGCTTCTGTTAGGCAAAGGACACTGGAAATAGGACAAAATGGCAACCTACAGATTGGGAAAAGAAATTTAGCAATCCTACATCCAATAGAGGGCTAATATCCAATATATAAAAAGAACTCAAGAAGCTAGACTCCAGAGATACAAATAACCCTATCAAAAAATGGGGAACAGAGCTAAACAGAAAATTCTCAACTGAGGAAACTTGAATGGCTGAGAAGCACCTAAAAAAATGTTCAACATCCTTAGTTATCAGGGAAATGCAAATCAAAACAACCCTGAGATTCCACATCACAAGAGTCAGAATGGCCAATGTAAAAAACTCAGGTGACAGCAGATGTTGGCCAGGATGTTGGTCAGGCCTTCTTCCATTGCTGGTGAGAATGAAAGATGATATAACCTTTCTGAAAATCAGTTTGGTGGACCCTCAGAAAAATGAACATAATAGTATTTGAGGACCCAGCTATACCACTCCTGGGAATATACCCAGATGCTCCACTATGTAATAAAGACACTTGCTCCACGATGTTCATAGAAGCCATAATAATAGCCAGAAACTTGAAACAACCCAGATGTCCCTCAACAGAGGAAAGGATAAAGAAATGTGGTACATTTACACAATGGAATACTACTCAGCTATTAAAAACAATGACTTCCTGAAATTCTTAGGCAAATGGATGGAACTTGAAAATATCATCCTGAGTGAGGTAACACAGTCACAAAAGAATGAACTTGGTATGTACTTACTGTTAAGTAGTTATTAGCCCAAAAGTTCTGAATACCCAAGAGTCATTTCACAGCAACTGTAGGGCTAAGTGTGAGGTCTCAGATGGAGGAGTTGTAGAAGGAACTGAAGGAGCTGAGGGAGTTGGCAACTCCATGTTGGGAACCTCGGTGAAAACTGCCCTGACCCCTCAATGCTCCTGGAGACTGGATCACCAAGCAAAGAATATACATGGAGGGACCCATGGTGCTGGCTACATATGTGGCAGAGGAGGGCCTTGTTAGCCATCAGGTGGAGGAGAGGCCCTTGGGCCTGAGGGTGTTAGATACCCCAGTATAAGAGAATGCCAAGGAGGGAAGATTAGAGTGGGTGGGTGGGTGGGGTAATAACCCCATAGAGACAGGGGGAGGAGGGAGGGAATAGGGCAGTTCCAAATGGGAGATCTGGAAAGGGGGAAACATTTGAAATGTAAAAAAAAATTTCAAAAATAAGAAAAAAAAAAGTCATGAATTCTGGCTGGAGGAATTGCTCAGCAGTTAAGAGCACTGGCTGCTCTTCCAGAGGTCATGAATTCAATTCCCACATAGTGGCTCACAACCATCTATATGGGATCTGATTCCCTCTTCTGGTATGTCTGAAGACAGTAACAGTGTCCTCCTATAAATAAATAAATAAATCTTTAAAAAATAGTAAGAAAGAAAATGCAAATCTAATAGAAAGTAAAACATAGCAGTTATATAAACATTGTATTTTATTTAGGTTTCTAACCTAGCAAATTTACCATCTCAAGGAAATTCTCTTGATTTCAGGCAGGATTCTACTTTCTGAAAGATTTTTTTTTTCATTAAAAAAAAAAATCAAGATATGCCGATGTCCATTTAATTCTCTAAGAAAGACATCTGACCTGTGTGTCTGATTGAGCTGGCTTTTCATTTAAATTCTTCAGATTGGGGTTTTCTTTCTATTAACTGAGGCACTAGAATATTATGGCAATTGTCTTAAAAAGCAGTGACGTCTAATCCTCTTTCAGAGTTGTTTGTTAAGAGCTGAGTGCAGAGGCTTTCTAGGACATTTCTTTCGTGGAGCTATATTTGGCAGGCGTTGTTGCCCAATAAAAAAATCATCCCACTTTGCGCTACATATGGTTTTTAAAATTGTGTTTTGCATTTTAGATCTGTGACTTTTTGTGTGAAAATTTCCTAACAGTATCTTTGTCATTGTCATGCAGTACGGCAATGTAACTGAGATTTCTTTGATGTGAAACCATTAGCCTTATCTGGGTTATTAGGATTACGGTACCAACCTAAAGCTCTGGGTGTGGATTCGGGAAGTGAAAACAGGTGCATGGGCTTTTCTGATTCCAAGGATTTCCCTTTTCTCCAAGGTGAGTAAAGAGTCTGTATACTAGGTACTATCTGATACTGATGGAGATATGATGTATATCAGCCAGTCAGTCACTTAATCACTACTGTAACATGAGAGGCAGAATAAATGATTTCTTAAAACTGTTTTCTAATTATGCCTCTTCCTCCTTAAAATGTAAATATGTAAGTTAGCAGTCATAGAGTATTGAGATCCTATTTCAAATGACTTGCCTTTTACTTAATAGTAATTTTGTTAAGTGTAGACTCCAGAAACAGAACCATGCAGAAATGTTTCCTTTGAACTTAAAAAGCGTGCAGAACACACACACACACACACACAAACACACACACACACACAGAGAGAGAGAGAGAGAGAGAGAGAGAGAGAGAGAGAGAGATACAGATAGTGCTAGAGATATCTTATAGGTAAAAAAGGGATCCCTCCCAGACAATCTAGCCATGCCACCCATCATCCAGATTTCTAAAAGAAAAGAAAAGGAATTGTCCTTGACTATTTTTCTTCTTTTCCTTGCAAGGAAATCACTCCTTAGTAACTTGCTTCTTTTTCTCATGGTCAGGATGGCTGCATCTCCAAGCACTAGCGAGTACTGTATGTTCTGACATACCCTGAAGTCATGCATTAGCACCTTCTCACACAGCAAAGGGTGAGAACAGATATCTTTTGGCAGCTGACAGCAGGGCGCTTGTAGAAAGAGGGGGGAGAAGTTTCAGGACAAGGACACTGTGGTAGCCTAGTGGCTAGCAGGATGAACACCAGCTGTGAATAGCCCCCACCCCTCCCACCTACCCAACAGATGTCTCTCTGTCACTGTCATGTCCTCAAGCCATTCTAGTAAATGATTTGTGCAACTGAGTAGCCAATGTGGCAATTGAACCTCTTCACAACTCAAAATTGTGGATGTGTGCACGGCAGCCCTATAGATGTACTGCACGCATGTAGGAACAGGGATGGGCTTGGGAGGGGCCGGGGGTGAAGAACTGAGGGAAGGAGTGAGAATGGGTATCTATAACTAGAGAGGATAGTAAAATGTCAAGGTTACCTCGTTTTGTCTGGGGAATTAAAAGGAATTTCACATTAAGGACACGTCTATTTGGACTTTTGGCTCTTATTGCTCTGGTAAATATACATATCACTTTGAAAGATTAAAAAATGAAGAATGCAGTGATCTGTATTGTATATATGCTTTATTCTGTGGAAAGAATGCTAATAAATATACTGGGAGCCTGCAAAGTTTGCCAGCATAAATAATGTGGCATTTCAAAGTTTGTCAGTAAATGTAATTGAATTTTTCAATGTAAAAATATAGTTTAGTTATAAATTAGAGTCATGCTTGACATTAGTTGGGCATTAGAAGGTATTAATTAGATACTGTTCACTTCTCTCTGAATTCTTTGTATTAAATGAATTATCAGAAAAGGGAAATTTGCAAGCATAGAATTTAGAGGCTGGTTTTTTTTTTCAAAGGCAAGTAGCATAGTAAATTTTAGTACAGGAACAAATGCTTTTTTTTTTTTTTTTTGGCAAAACCCTTGTCAGTGAACTGTCTAAAACATATCCTGCCCAATGTGAACACAATATGGAAAAGCCAATCCATTTTAATACTTTGTAATGATAATCAGTTAGAGTGAACAAGTAGCCTAGGGAAAAGACAGTAGTAGAGACCTTTAAACAGGAAGAGAATAGCAAATAATTGCACATTTTTTACACTAGCTGATGACAACATTTATTATGACTTTGAACTTGCTCTGGCTGTCACCATTCTGGCAAACATTCTGCATAACAATAAGATAGTCATATTTCCTTCATGGAGATTAATATAGAACCTGACTTATATATTCTTTACATGTAGTACGGCTGCTACTATGTAATAAGATGCTAACTCATTTTCCAGATGCTGGATTTAACTTCCATTCAGAAATGTTAAGACCATTTAAACCTCAATACCATGTGTACTTTTGCTTGTGATGACATTTTTAAATCAGTTCTTCATCTCCCATTTCGTATGATTCTTTTAAGGGGAGTGAAGGTGTGTTAGCATATGTATGTTTGAGTGTACATAGGTACATTTCTTGTGTGTGTGTACCCAGTGTGTGTGTGTGTGAATATATATGTGTAAGTGCATGTGTGTTCATGTTCATGTGTGTAAGTGCATGCATATGTTTGTGCATAAATATGTACTGTGTGCTTGTGGGTGTCTGTGAGTATGTGTGCTTGTGTGTGGATGTATGTTCTCTATTTTCATAATTTTGGGGAGTTCAGAAATAGATATTTGTATCTAATTTTTAAGTTATGTTGATTTTTTTGTTTTTTTGGTAAAATATTGCAATTTATCACAAGTTAAAAATTATAAGCAAAAACTGAATAAACTTATATGATTTTTGGTTTTTTCTTGGCTTGTGGATTGGGGTACTCCACTGTACCTCAGATTCTGGAAAAAATGGTATTTAAATTATATATTGGAAATTTTCATTTAAATATTTCTTAGTTTTCAGGACTTATGCATTTTAGCTTTTTTTCAATGATGTTATTTCTTATGGATGTAATACTCTGAGAAACTCTAAATGTCCAAACACTAAACTCCCAAGTGTATGTATGACACCATTTCAGATATATTTCTTCCGTTTAGGTTTTGGGATCAGCATTGTCTCTAAGGGCAAAAATCTATATACTTGATTTAAATTAAAGATTTTTAAGTTTACTTTGCTCTACAAAAATAATTCCCTGTATCTTTCTCTCCTTCTTACTCTGTTTATTATTATCTCTCATTTGACTTCTGTTTGGCAGTAAGAATTGAAGCAGGGTTAATAAAATCTCTTAAGATTGGGCTATATCTCAAGCATATAAAAACTTCTCCATAAATATTAATGCAAATGATTGTTGGCTAAAACTAATTTTATCAGTGTAAATACTGTTGATTTTTAAATAACATTTAGCATATGTTGGAAGAACTGCTATGTAATATCCTAGTTAGGTTTATATTGCTGTGATAAAGACCATCACTCACTGCAACCTGGGGTAAAACGGGTTTATTTGGCATAAAGTCTTGTGGAGGCATTTTCTCAGTTGGGTTTCTCTCTCTTCTCAGGTAAGTCTGTCTATGTGTAGTTGCCACAAAGCCAAGCAGAACAAGTACTTGTAAAGTTTTGGCAAGCTTGAAGATCACAGATGATAGAATAGAGTCCACCTTCATAATCATTAGTTTGTAAAGGCAGAACCTGAAACTGCAAGATGCTTGCAAGTGGAATGGGATTGCAGTCTACCTCCACCCCTAGGTAGACACATAAACACCTACCAGGAAGATTGTAATGTTATTTTACAGCTCTTGGTTTTCTGGTAAAGAACAATGAGTTCTTGTTGTATTTAATTTGCATTTCATACAAATATCCCTAGCCATTATATGGTCAGGGAAATTATTTGCAGAGAAAATTTGCTATGCTAAGTTTGAGGAAGAGTATAATGCCTACTTAAAAAGTAGATTGCTACCATGGACTTTTTGGCCACTAATTGGTAGGTATACCACTTGTGAGTACAACATTTTTCTCTGTAATAAATCTACCTGTCTCCTATATTATGCTATTGTGTATTATCTGAATTGTTTCAAAAGAAATAAGAGAGACTGGGGAACAACAGAAAAATCCAGACTGAAGTTTTGCTGACAAGAGTACAGCACTGTGGCAGATAATTAGCCTAGCATATTGAGACATGATAGATAGATAGATAGATAGATAGATAGGAAGGATAGGATAGATAGATGTAGACTGTTCAGTACTTAATGAAACATATTAGAAATATGTAAATATTGACCTGCCATTCATATTTTGTATTGATTATTAGCAGTAATATCTAGGTGTAATAAATCAAACTGTAAATACAATCAAAGTAAATAAAAGTAATAAACAGAAAAATGATCAAATCAGAAATATTCTATCTTTTTAAAAGAATACTTCATATTAATTTGAAACTGTTTAATGTACCATTTATTTTTGAGACAGAAGAGGAGGAGACAAGGCCTGCTGAGTTGTGTCAGAGCCAGTGAGTTGACACATTGGCTCATCTAGAGCCACTGAACTAGACATGTTTCCCATAGTCAGTATCTCAATTTAACCATGTGGTACTTTGACCAAAATTATACAAACTCAATTGCTGCATCACTTCTGCATGAGACAGATCATCAGAATGTGTTCCACAAGATAAATGTAAATGTGGCCTTAGTCTGCAAAAACCTTTGGATTTCTGACTTAATTCTTTGGAAGATGCTGCTAAACACAAAATTAGAGATGATAAATAGATACTGTTTAATTACTGCAACGTGGTCATTGATAATCTCAATCACTAGACCTCTCTGTAATGTATAATAGTAGCTATTATCTCATGTGCACACTTGCTTAATCTGTTACAAAATTCCAGTGAAGAGCATAATTTTCAAGTATAATCGTGTGACTCCCAGAGACTTGGCATATTTGTTCGGCTTATCCAACACAATGGAATCAGAACCTGATATTTATGTTTGAGTCTAAAATTATAGTCTTTCAACTATCCTTCTTGAATTACTTAATTTTAACATCATAGTATCTTATTAATTTGCCTTCAATGAACTTGTACTAGTGGAGAAAAGAAAGTGTTGCATCTTCAAAATATAAAGATATATTTGAAGGTTAGGAACTGCTCAAAAATCGGGAAGTACTTCGAAGTGAATGAGTCCCAAACTTGTTCCACTTTTCTCTGTCAGATGTACCAACATTATATCGATTTCTCTGAAATCTATCCACTGTCTTCTCTTGCTGGAATCACTATCATTCAGAAAATAGTACACCTGGGAGTATATAGACATATATTTCTGAGTTTTGTAAAGAACTAATTCATCAGAATTTCTGATCTAAAAGTCTTTGAAATAAGTTTTAGTCTTAGCATTGAAATTCTTTCTATAATTTGCTAACTTTACAAAAATAGGTGAGTATGTATAGAGAATGCAAGTTTCTCCTAGTGTTTTTCAAATCTGCCTCAAGCATATGAAGTATCTGATGGCTGTATGAAGACTTGTCTCAGACCTGCTTCTGGAGTTGGTGATGTAGTAAATGAGGTATAGAAATAAGAACTTTATAGTTTATATATTACTTGGTGTTACTGATATTTCTAGTCCTGGGACTACACTTTGAGGATCTTCTTCTGGAAAAAGTAATCTGGTATATTTTTTGAAGTAATGGATCTGAATAACACACTCAAATTTCTGTGAGGATGCTTTTTAAATTTTTGTAAAGGAGGGAAAAAGGACCATATTTAGGATCTATTTTGCACACTTATGGGATGAAGATGCCTTGGCAGGGAAGACCGCTGGCAAAGCTTTGCTCCAGAACTGAGACAATCTCTGATGAAGGGACTGGAAGTTGAGAAATGTCTGTTAAGTATACTTCTAGCAGCTTCCTTGAGGGGAACCTCAAGTTGACATTGGTATGTCTATTACAACCAGTATTAAATCTTAAAGACCTTAAGTACATGAGGCTGTACTTAGTGTTTTTATGTCAAAGGTATTGTTCCATGCTTTATTATGATAAACTCGATTTTGTTTCACAAAACAAAATTGATTGCTTTAAAAACAATCAATTTTTTTCTTCCTCCATTTAAAGTTTTGTTGGTGCTACTATCACTTTTGTAATACCAATATCTTTGCTGATACATTTTCTGCTATGTTCATAGGTAAGGCCTATGACTAAATGTCTCTTCTCATGTACATTTTTCCCAGTAAGTATTCCACCTAAACTAGAGGACCAGGGAGGGTGATGTGGAGAAAACAAAGAGGCATTGAAGGAGTAGGGCTTGGTTAGAGTTCAATGTCTTCACAATATATTGTATACATGTAGGAAGTTTTCAAAGAATAAATAAAAATTTCTGTATTTACCAGAAGATGCTAGGAAAGCTTACAGTATTTAATGATTGCTTACACTCCTCATCAAAGAAACTTAATTTTCTAATAGAGAACTTTACAGAATAACACAATTTGTCATCATATGATGCTCAGCTCCAATGGACATAGTTTCAACACAACTTCAGTATGTAAGGCTCAGAAAATACTGATAAAGAAGTGAAGAAATTTAAGAGCCAGAGGACCAGAAAATTGGATGAGAGATTCTCTTTACTAGAAATGAGCGGGAGGAAGCACCCATCATACCTCATCCATATGGCTAGGCAAATAAGACCTATACAAAAAAACCATGAGTAGCCATGTTTACATGGAAGTTGAGAATTATGCAAGGCCCCAATCCTAAACAAAGAAGAGGAGGTAACTAAGCAAATTTAGATTAAAAAAAAAAAAGTCATCCCCAAGGATGAACCCCTTATTTGTTCTTCTAACACCAATTGATCATCCTTGAATCTATACACCTACAAATAATGGGAAATAGACTGAGTAGCTTGGATACATACACACATATGCATACACATCATACACATATACATATAAATATACAAATACACACACGCACATACTATATATATATATATATACATATATATATATGTAGCAAAAGAGGATGAAAGTTAGGAAGCAAAGAAATTATATACTTATACATTTTAATTCCAAAAATAAAAATTAAAAATATTATCTTCAACTTTGTGACTCAGTTTTCTAACAGTGTTTATTTCTTGATAATTTTCTTTATAGTCTTCTATGTTTCTGTGTGTGCTAATGATTTTAAGATCAATGAAAGCAGAAATTATGTTACTGGCTAATGTAAATATAGAATAATTGAGGACATAAAATGGCAGTTGTGATATAATCTGTTGTTAAATATTGACTAAAAGAGCACAGTATAGAAGATTTCTAAAGGCCATTGTTCTCTTACCACTGGTACTTATATAACAAAAACTGAGGACACTTGTTTTATTATTTTCTGGGTACTATTGCCTGATAATAAATATTAAAAGATTGTGCAAAAATTAATATCAACTTATCTAATTATTTTAGGTTTGAAGAGCTAAGATCAAAGAGTCTCATTTGATTTTAATTTCTTGAAAATCTAGTGAGAACCTATTTCTCTGCCTTTCCAAGCTTATAGATACTGCCTGAATTTTCAGGCTTCTGGATACCTTTTTCCATGCCATAAGCCAAGAATACATTTTTTCCAGTTGTTCAGCTGTAGTATCATTTTCCTTTGACCACAGCCTGAATGTTTGCCTATTTAATGATCCATGTAATTAGATTGAGTCTACCTGGCAATCAATATACATGGGAGGTCTTTACATCTAGTATCTGCTCAATATCTTACTTTATTTCTTCATAGTTTTTATAACCCTTTTCAGTCAGTTTATGTAGGTTTATCAAAAATATTTTTGAATGTTGAATTTATATCTTCCTACTTTGCTGGAAGCCTAAATATATTCTTATGAAAATTTTGTTTACATTGTTGAGAGCATTATTTTCAGCTAATAGAAACGTTTTGCAAAGGTAACACTTTAATGCCATCCTGAGTTGTAGTTTTGCTGTTCCTAATAGGTTACTGAGTATTCTTATGTACCAATTCTAGGAACTTGACTTCTTGCCCTAGTGACTCCACCAGCTCTCAGATCCTTGACGTTCTCTGCAACAAGCTATTTTGTTGCAGAATGTAAGCCCTGGAATGATATGTTTTCTGCATGATTATCTTCAAAGAACATCATTTCTATTCATTCAATTCTGTGCAGATTATGCATGTGGGCAATACTAGATGAAAAGTAGATTTTGAATATAATCTTACATGACATCATCTTTTCAGTAACTACTGTGTTTGGTGTAATGACCATTGTTGCCACAATTATTATAGAAATATTGGCAACTAACATGGTGGTCAATGTGACCTAATAAAAACAACAGTGAGAACAGGAGCACAGCTCAAGCTCAGGCTGGGCTCTGGGAATGCCAGAGTTCTAGCCAAGAGCTAGAATGAACTCAAGTTGATCTTGCTCAGAAGCCTCATTGTAATGGATATATACAATGGAAGTGATGTGTTGCAACAATATCAGATTCTATGGAGAATGGAATAACACAAAGTGTCAAAAATTGGAGGTAGATATTTCATTTTTATAGGTCTACAAATATATATATACATATTTTAAACATAAAATTTATATCCATCAATATTTTATATAGAGTATGAAAAACTGACAATATCACAAAAGGATAGGATTCATTGCTTAGAAATTGATGATTTTGTTACAAAAAGAAAGATTATAAAATAATTATAGAAAAATTTACAAACTAAAACTAGTAGAAAACATAAACTAAAGAAACAGTCACGTATGCATATATTCTCCAAGATAGTAAAATTTTAAAGTTTTGGAATTCTAAAGATTCCAGAGGAAAAGTTAATAGAGTCAAAAATATATAATAATTATTAAGATTTACATTTTTTAATTAATCACCTATAATAAAATTGAATTTGCAATAGATTTAGATTATCCCCCAAATATTTATATATTAGTGAAAATAAATGTAATATAATCCATTTTAACTGAAGTTGCAAAGCACTAGAAAATATTTTATTATATGAGAATATAAAAAATTAAAATCTATGATATGTGACAAATAGTAGAACAGCAAAAATAAATAATTTTGAAAATATTTTTAAGAGCTAAATATTTGTTTTATATGAATACACTTTTTATTAATAAACTGAATGATAATAAAAATAATAATATAGGACAATTTAACTCAGTGACAGAATATTAATCTATCCTGATAGAGGTTCTAGATTCATAAAGATATCTTAAATGTATTGGAGTATAAATTAGAATATGTCAACAACTCTAAAAAGTTCCTTTTCTGAAAATATCCTTAAACAGCACAAACTACAACATCATTAGATGCCTTTATTTATTGAAAAGTTTTTACCTTGTAATTAAGTTTATTATAAAACCAAAAGAAGATAAACTAGTGGATAATCTAAATAAGTAATGAGTAAACGACAAGTTAAAAAGAGACTTCAGAATGTATAACGTTGATAAGCATAGCTTTCTATGTGAACATTATTCAAATAACTTTAAATGAAAAGAAAATATTTTCTATTAAGTAATTAAAATAAATAAATACATATGTTTAGTAGGTTAATGAATCCAGATGAAAAAAAAATAGAAATCTTCATATCTGTCAATGCCTTCAGACAGAGTAGTTCGTTTCTCATCAACTTTAGTTAAAAATAATTCTGTTAAATAAATTTTTTAAACAAAGAATGAGAAAGACAGAGGAAAAGAGAAAGACATAGAACAAGAGACAGAAAGGAAAGATGGAGAGATAGAGATAAAGATATTACAAACAAAATTCTACATAACTCAGAATGCTAATCTAACAAAAGATCAAGGAAGACATTCAAGAAACGATAATTGACATGGAAGATAGTCTCATATCTTTAATAAGATAATTTTAAACTATAGTTATTAAAGTGACACTGTTATTTTTTAAACCAGAATATATTAGGGTCATTCACAGAATGGTATTAGAAGATTAGAACAAATTGCCAGAGTTAGTCTGAAGAAAAGCAGAGCAATTCATTTAGACGCTAAGAGAAGTCAGATTAAACCAGTTGGCTTGGAGAGGAGTTTGAGAAAGAAGAGCTGACTGGAAACAGCCAGCCAGACTTCAGATTGAACTGGAAAAGGTGAGCTTATTCAGCAGGAAGCTGCTAAATCAACAATTACATCTGGTGAATAAAAGCTACATTTACACATGCTGGTATTGAGGAGGAAGATTCTCTGCTGCCTAGCTCTCACACAGCTATAAGGTGCTAGTTAAGTTTCTGTTGTAAAAGTCTTACTCATCTGTGAACTACAATAAAGACTCGTCTAGTAAATATGCTCCCTGATACAACTGTAAGATGAATGACATGTGGGGAGCATATTAATTTCTGATTGGACTTACCACACATGACAAAGGAGGAAATACATATCTGTCCCTATAAATATGGCCAAGAATACATAATTAGGGAGCTTCAAGTTCTGGGGTGAATATACTTCTATTATTCTTTTAATGATAATAATAATATAGTATCGAACTACCCTCTAAGTTTGTGTCTCAATACCCATAGATCACTACATGTGTACCGGATCAAAATGCAGAGCATACATGTCTATGGAGATCTCATCCACAAATGGGATATTTATATAACTATTCCCAAGATCAGTGACCACCGTATGATGAGGAGGAAAATTGTAGGAGCCAGAGGTCACAGAGGACCAAAGTATAACAGCATCTTTTGAACCTAATAGAACTGCTGCACTCCCGAAGCCAGAACAGCCGTGATTGCATGCCTAAAGCCTGAACAACAATCTACAAGCATGTTAGAAATAAAAATTAAAATAAAATATTTATCTCTTTACCAGAAATTTCCAGCATGTGTTATTTTACTTAATTGTCAGAATTGCTGTTAAATGAAGAAAGATAATATAAATATTTCATTTGAAAGCTACTGCTTGAGATTTTAGTAAGGAGATATGAATAGAAAAGTTTAAATAGGTAGCAAGTATACTATGTTAAGGAGTATGACTCTTATGGTTAGAGATGATATAAAAACTATAAATTATGCAGCTTATGTTGATATGTAAAACACTGCCATTAGTTGTCCCGCGCTACGGTCTCGCCAGGAAGAACGACGCGGCACACATAGGATCCTTCTGCAGTAAAGCTTTAATGCATCTTGAGAGGGAGAGCATAAGCTTGCCACGAGTGGAGACCCAGAACAATAGAACACCCGCCCTTTATATGGGTCACAGCGCTTGCCTGGGACATGGAGCTTCCCCATTGGCTCCCGCACACCAGGCCAGATGCCAACACGAGAGAGGCTGAGATTCTGAAGTGGAAAATTACCAGGTGCATGCGCACTAGCCTGTTTACAACTTGTCCTCGGCCGAATGTAGGCGCCATCTTGTAATGGCGGATGTGGGTGCTCAGGCGGCTCCCAACAATTAGTGTATTCTTTTAAATGAATAATGTCCTTAATAATCTCAAGTATTTGAACACTTGGTCCTAAGTTAGTGATGCTGTTTGGGAGGTTTTTGAAAAGTTTAGGATGTAGAGCCCTTCTGGAGTATGTTGCCTCTGTGGACACTGAGGGCTTATTACATGTACCTTCTTCTTGTGCTCTTTGTTTTCTGTGTGTAGACAAGATGTGATCGACCAGCATACATCCTGTCTCTGCCATTATGCCTAATTTTACCTTGCTACCTCAATCAATATGGACTCTAACTTCAGAATGGTGAGCAAAAGTAAAGCCTTTATTCTTTATTCTTTAAGTTGATTTGGTCATAGCACTTTGCAAAGCAACAGCAACAACAAAAAAAGCAAACAAACAAACAACAAAAAAACTAACACAACAAGCAAATGGTAGTTAAAAACTATACTATTTGAGCCTGATAGACAGTTCAGAGGTTAACAACAATAACTGTTCTTTAAAAGACTTTGCTTCAGCTCACAGATTATAATTGCTGAATCATACTTACTTGTGATTCTAGTTGCAAGATATTTAGTGCTATCATACATTCATTGAAGCTAAGACTCATATGCATAAAATAAAAATATTGAAATATGTATCTTATTTAAAATATGTTAATTTTCTCTTTGTCTATTCATTCACCTATTTACAATAATTTGCAACTTAATATATATATTATATAACATGTATATAATATATATATATTTATCAGTTTTTCACAAATATCCCTGAAGGGAAGGAGGAAAACACAGATCTTTGTTACTTTGAGATGCAACAATGAGGTGGTGTTTTGGAAATCTGGGATTGTCCATTTTGATTTATATAATCTCCAACAAACTTGAAATAAGAAAAATTTCTTTGTTATACTAATCATTTTAATATTGCCATAATTATTCTTTATTGCAAGTTTTTGTATTTTAGCTATCTGAAAAGTCATTATTTTTTAGAAAGATTTTAAATATGTTTTTGAGCTTTTATTCATATTGATTGCATGTAAATAAATTATGTAATATTAAGTATTCCAGTAATTCCTAGAACTATTGTAGTCTGCATCATTCACAACCATAACTCTGTTTTCTATGTAAAACAAAGAATTGTTCTTGTATGCTACAAAACTGATTAAGATCACAATGTGCTCCTTTGAATAAAATATCAGTGGTAAAATGTAAATAAAAAAAGCAAATTGCTTCATTCATCATGCATTTTAAGCAGTTAAAATGAATGAACTCTCCTTTGAGAAAACATCTGACTAAACCAAATAATGGTTATGAGTTTGGGAAAGTGTTTAATGAACTTACTGGTTAAAATGTAGTTCTTATTTCAGAGCCCATTATTGTGTATTTTAAATTAATTGAGTCTCCTTGCTGAGAGATTTTTTCTCTTTTCCTTGTTAATATACCAAAGTAAGTTCTTTACAAACTCATTTGGAAGCCAGATAATTTTTAGGTCATAAAACTTACACCAATAGCACTATGCTCCTAAGAGTGCTTATGTCATGATTTCAAGTGTTCAGATGTCCAATACCATTTGAACAGTAAAATAGTCATCCAGATCAAGCACACATTTTCTCCAAAAAGCTCAAGTTTATGACTAGCTTTCATCTTTACACCCTGACTGTTTAAAGTGTGTGTGTGTGTGTGTGTGTGTGTGTGTGTGTGATATTATCAACCACTGAATTAAGACAACAGAAGAAAATACTTAGATATGTATATATGGCAGCTTTATCATTAGTCTCCCAAATTGGAAGCAATCATACATCCTTCAGTAGGAGAATGAATAAGTAAGTTGTAAAACAGTTATGTAGCATATTTTTTATTTGCACTCAAAATATATGAGCTGTTTTCCATATGATGAGGATAAGACATTAAAATACATATTATCAGTAAACTATTACCTGTCTGAGAAGGAAAATACTGGGTAAATCCAGCTACACTGCATTCTGTGATGTATGTATGATGTGAATTTTATTAAAGTGACAGCATATCAATATGCCTTTGTGTGAATGATAGAAGATACTGAATTTAATGTGAACTATATATTTTTGTTGATGTTGATGTGCCAGAGTCAGTTCATTCTGTATAGCCACTGCAGTCCAGTGGAGAGGCATGCTGACAGCAAGAGTGATGTGATCCCTGAATTTTCCACTCAATTTTGTTACAAACGTAAATATGTCTTAAGGAAAATAGTTTGAAAATATCACCCTTCTTATAATAGTCACAATAATATTTAAGTTATTATTTAAATATTCAAACCTCATATTTCTAAGAATATTTTTTAATATCATGAGTTATAAAATCACTTATTACTAAAGACCATAAATGAGTTAAGTAAATCTCAAGATTAAATTCGTTAAAGCATGTGGTATAGTTTTTGCTTTTTATTTTTGTAATTACGTGGTGTTTGTGTTGCAATTGGGGGTGCATTTTTGTTACATTAATTTATTTACAGTCCAGCTGTTGCCCTACTCTCAGCCTGCCTCCCACAGTTCCTCATCCCATTCCTCCTCCCCCTGTATCCAAGAGGATTCCACCACTATCAGGACTCCCTGGGGCCTCAAGTCTCCTCTTCTCCCACTGAGGCCAGACCAGGCAAGCCTCTGCTATATATGTGTGGGTGCCTTGGACCAGCTTGGGTATGCTGCCTGGTTACTGTCTCAGTGTCTGAGAGATCTCAGGGATCCAGGTCAGTTGAGACTGCTGGTCTTCCTATGGGGTTGCCCTCCTCCTCAGCTTCCTCCAGCCTTTTCCTAATTTTACCACTGGGGTCCTCAACTTAAGCCCAATTGTTGGGTGTAAGTATCTGAGTATTTCTCAGTCAGCTATTTGTTGGGTCTCTCAGAGGACAGCCATGCTAGACTCCTGTCTGTAAGCACATCATAGAATCAGTAATAATGTCAGGCCTTGGCGCCTCCCCTTCATATGTATCTCAAATTGGACCACTAACTTTCCCTCAGACTCTTCTCCATTTTTGTCCCCACAGTTCTTTTAGACAGGAACAATTGTGGTTCAGAGTTTTTGACTGTGGGTTGGCAACCTTATTTCCATTTGATGCCCTGTATTTCTACTGGAGGAAGTACAAGTACCCTTGCTTCATTGTTGGGCATTTCATCTAAGGTCCCTCCCTTTGAGTCCTGAGAGTCTCTCACCTCCCAGTTCTCTGGTACATTCTTGACGGTCCCCCTACCTTCTACCCCTGAAGGTGCATATTTCTATTCATTCTACTGATCCTTAGAGGTTCTCCCATACCTCTCCCCCATACCTGATCATATTCCCCTTTTCCCCTTCACCCCCCCCCCATGCCACCAGTCTGCCACCAAGGTCCCTGCTTCACTCTGCCTCACATTATTATTATCTTCTCCCTCCCAAATGTGATTGAAACATCTTCACTCGGCCCCTTCTGCTTGTTAACCTTCTTGAGTTCTGTCGATTGTATTCTAGTTATTCTGTACTTTTTTTGGCTTATATCCACTTATTAGTGAGTACACACCATGCATGTCTTTTTGGGTCTGAGTTACCTCACTCATGATGATAATTTCTAGTTACATCCATTTGCCTGCAAAACTCGTGATGTCCTCATTCTTTATAGCTGAAAAGAAATGCCATTGTGGAAATGAAACACATTTTCTGTATCCATTCTTCATTTATGTGTTGTTGCCAACTACTGGCTATCACAAATAAGGCTGCTGTGAACACAGTGGAACATGGACTCTGTGGTATGCTAGGGCATCATTTTGGTATATGCCCAAGAGTGGTATAGCTGGGTCTTCAGATAAAACTATTTCCAAGTTCCTGAGGAATTTCCAGGTTGATTTCCAGAGTGGTCTTACCAGTTTGCAATCCCACCAGCAATGGAAGGCTGTTCCTCTTTCTCCACATCTTTGACAACATCTGCTGTCACCTGAGTTTCTTATTTTAGCCATTCTGATTAGTGTAAGGTAGAACCTCAGGGTCGCCGTTTTTTTTTTTTTTTTTTTTTTTACATTTTCCTGATCTCTCGGGATTTTGAACAATTCTTTAAGTGCTTCTTGGCCATTTCAGATCCCTCTGTGTGAATTATCTGTTTCACAAAAAAGCCAAAACTGTACAATGAAAAAAAGAAAGCATCTTCAATAAATGGTGATGGTGTAACTGGCAGTCTGTATATTTAAAAAATAAAGAAAATAGATCCATATTTCTCATCTTGAACATCAACTTGAAGATCAAGTTCAAGTAGATGAGGACCTCAGCATAAAACCACATACACTGAATTTAATAGAAGAGAAAGTGGGAAAGAACCTCGAACACATTGGCACCAGGGAAATTTTCCTGAACAGCACAGCAATGGCTCAGGGTCTAAGATCAAGAATTGATAAATGGGACCTCATGAAACTGAAAAGCTTCTGTAAGGCAGAGGACATTATCAATAGGACTAATCAATGACCTATAGTTTGCAATTTTAATTTGTAGTAGATGTCAGCATTCAACTTATGATTCTCTGCCTCAGTCTCTCTTTATTTCTAACATAGTATAATAGCTAAATCTATTTTTTCTACTAAATATTAAATTAACATATACTCAGTATAAATTTAGTTATTTCATTATTCAATTTCAGATAAGAATAGCAATGGCGTGGACTGTGCTTTTAGTCATCATATCTCATTAACTACTCTTCCCTCAGACCTGAACGCTGGGACTCAGGACATATGCACACATTTCTACACACACACACACACACACACACACGTATATATATAGTAATGGTTTGGTTTTAAAGAAAAAGTAAGGATGCTATGGTTAGATTTATAACAAACTCCTTTACTAATGATCCACTTTGCTGATTTCAACTTTCTTTTAATTGCAAAATGTTTTAAATTTATATTGTGTGGTATTTTAGTTTGAAATATGTATGTAATGAAATTTCTAAATGGAGCGAATTACTTAAGATATGTAGGTAATAAATACATGTATACCTATTCATGTTTACTGTGTTCATATATTCATATATATATATATATATATATATATATATATATATATATATATAATCTATTTCTCTATTGACTTTTGTCTTTCTTAATATGGTTTGTTTGGCTTAACTCTATAAACAACAGGTCTACATCTTCTTGTAAATGACATAATTCATTCATCTTTTAGCCAACAAAGCTTTTCTGTATATTGTATTTTATTCATTCATTTCATGATGGAAATTTAAGCTGGTTATGGCCCTCAATTAAGATAATTATATTTGCTGTAAACATGTGTGTGCAAGTCTTTTTGCACCAGGTATCTATCACAGAGTGGTAGTGCTGCATCTTATGCTAATTCTATCTTTACTTTTCTGAGAACTCTCCACAGAGAAGTGCAGATAACATGCAAGTTTAGAATATCACTAGCATTTTACAGCAGTTCATTTCCTCATATTCACCAAGAATTACTTGTAACTCTTTTCTTTTCTTTTTTAAATTTTTGTTGGATATTTTACTTATTTACATTTCAAATGTTATCCCTTTTCCTGGTTGACCCTTCAGAAACCCTTTATCCCATCCCTCTTCCCCCTGCTTCCATGAGGGTACTCCCCCTCCCACCCACCCACTCCTGCATCCATGCCCTGGCATTCCCCTACACTGGGGCATCGGGTCTTCACATGACCAAGGACCTCTCCTCCCATTGATACCCAACAAGGCCATCTTCTGCTACATATGCAGGTTGAGCCATGGGTCCCTGCATGTCTTCATGAAATTCTTAGGCAAATTGATGGAACTGCAAAATATGATTATGAGTGAGGTAACCCACTCACAAAAAACCTCACATAGTATGCACTCATTGATAAGTGGATATTAGCCAAAAGCTCAGAATACTCAAGAAACAATTCACAGAACACATGGAACTCAAGAAGAAGGAAGACCAAAGTATGGATGTTTCAATCCTTCTTAGAAGGGAGAACAAAATACTGGAGGAAATATGGAGACAAACTGTGGAGCAGAGACTATAGGAAAGGCTATCCAGAGACTGCCCCACATGGAGATCCATCCCATATACAGTCACCAAACCCAGACACTATTGCAGATGCCAAGAAGTGCTTGTTGACAGGAGGTTGATATAGTTGTCTCTTGAGAGACTCTGCCAGAGCCTGACAAAAACAGAGGCAGATGCTTGCAGCCAACCATTGGACTGAGCATGGGGTCTCTGATGGCGGAATTGGAGAAGGGACTGAAGGAGCTGAAGGGGTTTGCAACCCCATAGGAAGAACAACAATATCAACCAACCAGACCATCCAGAGCTCCCAGAGACTAAACTACCAACCAAAGAGTACACATGAAGCAGATATTCTAAAGTGAAAGCGTATTATTGGTAATTTTAGTTATACATTGTGTTAATTTCTCAGATATCAACCATAGGCACCAAAGTATCTGGTTGTGTATGTAGTTTATTTAAAACATGACAATTAATTTTCAATTCACATAGCATAAGATTTATTTTCAGTATACAGCTACAGAAGTTTAGATAAATGTATAATCAAAGCAGAATAGTTTGCTCATTTATGATATAATATAAATTAAAAATTTTAATAAAAAGTTTTAACATGGGAACAAATCAAGTGAAAACAATAATAAACTCATAATTTATAAATGCATAATTGAAGTCAAAAGTGCAGTGTTAGGGCTTATTTAAACATAGCAGGCAGAAATAAGTACAAATTACATAAAATATTTTAACAAAGAAGTAAGCCATGGTAACTAAATACAGCAAAATATATTTTAATATTTATTTAGATCTCAAATGCTGCCCCTTTCCTAGTCCCTCCCTCATAGAGTCTCTCACCACATCCCCCTTCCTTTCTCCTCTGAGAGAGTAGAGCCCCTCTGGTGCATCAATTTCCTGCAGAATTAGATTCATCTTTTCCCTCTGAAGCCAAAAAAGCCCTGTTTGGTATAGATTATTCAATCAAGCCCATGAATGTTCTTTGGTTGGTGGCTCACTCTCTGAGAGCTACCAGAGTTCCAGTTAGTAGATTCTGTTGGTCTTCTCATGGAGTTCCTATCTGCCTTCAGGGCCTTCAGTCCTTCCCCCAACTCTTCCATAAGAGCCCCACTTCCCGCCCCGTGCAATCCTTGGCTGTAGGCCAATGAGTCTGTCTCATTTAGATGCTGGGTAGAGGACAGATATGCTAGGCTTCTGTATGAGGCATAACAGAATATTATTAATAGAGTCAAGGATTAGTGCTTGCCCAATGGATCTCAGGTTGAGTCAATTATTGATTGGTCATTCGGTCAGTCTCTTCTCCATCCCTGCATTTCTTTTAGAAAGAAAAATTTCTGGTCAAAAGTTTTGTGGGTAGGTTGATTCCTTATTCCTCCACTGACTTTCATGGTTGGCTCCAGGAGGTGGCTCCTAAGGTTTCATATTCCCACTGTTAGGTATCTCAGCTAAGGCCACATAAATTGACTCCTATGAGCCTTTCCCATCACAGTCTCTGAGACTTCCCAGAGAAAACCCATACTCCACCCCAGGCCTAGCAGGTGCAGATTTCCATTCATTCTCATTGCCCTCTCCTGTCTCTTCCTACACCTGATCCTGACTACCTCACATTCCCTCTTTATCCTCTCTCCAACCAATTACCCTCCCTCTAACTGCCTATTATTACTATATTACTTCTTCTTGTGAGATTCAAGCATACATTCTTGGACCTTCCTTCATATTTAGCTTCTTTGGGACTGTGGGGTATATCATAGCTATGCTGTACTTTATGGCTAATATCCACTTTTCAGTGATTACATACCATGCTCCAAGCATGTTGTTTTGGATCTGGGTTAACTCATTGAGGATGACATTTTCTAGTCCAATCGATTTGCCTGCAAAATGTATGATGTCCTTCTTTTTAATGGATGAATAGTATTTCATTGTGTAAATGAATCACATTTTCTGTATTCACTCTTCCATTGAGGGAAGTCTAGGTTGTTTCCAGTTTCTGGCTATTATGAAAAAAGCTGCTATGACCATAGTAGAGCAGCCGTCCTTGTGGTATGGTAGAGCATGTTTTGGATATATACCCAGAAGTGATATAACTTGGTCTTGAGGTAGGACTATTCCTAGATTTCTGAGAAACTTTATAATTGATTTCCAAGGTGGTTGTACCAGCTTGCAATCTCACCAACAATAAAGGAGTGTTCCTCTCTCTCTACATCCTTGCCAGAATCTGCTGTTACCTGAGATTTTTATCTTAGTTATTCTGATTGGTGTAAGGTGGAATTTCAGGGTCATTTTGATTTGCATTTCTCTGATGACTAAGAGAGTTGAACATTTCTTTAAGAGCTTCTCAGCCATTTGAGAGATTCCTCTTTTGAGAATTCTCTTTTTAGGTCTGTACACCATTTTTAAATTGGGTTGTTTGAATTTTTAGGGTCTAAGTTCTTGAGTTCTTTCTTTATTTTTTATATTAGTCCTCTGTCAAATGTAGGGATGGTTAAGAACTTTTCCCAATGAGTAGGCTGTTGTTTTGGCCTATTGACAATGTCCTTTGCCTTACAGATGCTTGGCAGTTTCATGAAATTGTTGATCTTAGAGCTTTAAGCATTCGTGTTTTGTTCAGAAAATGTTCTTCTGTGCCAATGCATTTGTGGCTATTCCTCACTATCTCATTAATTAGATTCAGTATATCTGGATTTACATTGAAGTTCTTCGTTCCCTTGGACTTGAGCTTTGCCCAGGGTGATATAGATCAATTTGAATTCTTCGACATGTAGACAACCATTTAGACCAGCACCATTTGAGGAAGATCCTATTTTTTCCCTTGTATGATTTTGCGTTCTTTATCAAATATCAAGTCCCCATAGAAGTGTAGGTTTGTTACTGGGTCTTCAATTTGAATCCATTGATCAACCTATTTGTCTCTGTATCAATACCACACAGTTTTCATCACTATTGCTCAGCTTGAGTTGAGGGATGGTGATTCCTCCAGAGGTTCTTTTATTGTCCATGATTGTTTTGGCTCTCCTGGGTTTTTGTTTTCTATATGAAATTGAGAATTGGTCTTTCAAGGTCTGTAAAAAACTGTGTTGGAATTTTGATGGGAATTTTATTAAATCTGTAAATTGCTTTAGGTAAGATGTCCATTTTCACTATGTTAATTCTACTAATCCATGTGAATGGGAGATTTTTCAATCTTCTTAGGTCTTCTTCAATTTCTTTCTTCAGAGATTTGATCTTCTTAGCATACAGATTTTTCACTTAGTTGGTTAGAGTTACACCAAGATATTTTATATTATTTAGAGTCAGGTATAATTCTGATAGGTTGGTCCTAAAATGTTATTTGACCTTTTTCCATTGATGATTTCACTATTCTTTCTTTGTTCTGGACATTTAGTGTTTTGATTGTTATATGGCATGAGGATTTTCTTTTCTAGTCCAATCTACTTTGTGTTCTGTAGGTTTCTTGAGCATTTATGGCTATTTCTTTCTTTAGGTTAGGAAAGCATTCTTCTATGATTTTGTTGAAGATATTTTCTGACCCTTTGAACTTGGAATCTTCAAACTCTTCTATTTCTCTTATTCTTAGTTTGGTTTTTTCATTGTGTCCCAAGTTTCCTATATGTTTTATGTGAAAAACATTTTAGGTTTAGGATTTTCTTTGATCAATGTATCAATTTCTTCTATGGTGTCTTCCATGCCTAAGATTCTCTCTTCCAGTTTGTTTTTTTTTTTTTGTAATTTGTGATTGTAGTTCCTTTTTTCTATTCTAAGTTTTCCATCTCCAGGACTACTTCCATTTGTGTTTTCAGCTATTTTCCTTAACTTGCTTGATTGTATTTCCTGTATTTCTTTAAGGGATTTATTTGTTTCCTCTTTAAGGACTTCTACTATTTTGATTATTATTTTTTTTATTTCTTTAACAGATTTATTTGTGTCCTCTTTAAAGGCATCTAACATTTTCACAAGATGTGGTTTAATGTCATTGTCTTACTCTTTACATGTGTTTGGGTATCCAGAACTTTTTGGAGTAAAAGAGCTGAGTTCTCATTTTATCATGTTGTACTGGCTTCTGTTGATTATTTTCTTGTGCTTGCTTTTTGCCACCTATGTGTCTATGGTGGTTTCTGGCCTAGTAGTGTCCCTTGGGATCCCAGGGTGGAACAGACCTCCTGGCAGGCATGCAGGGCTGTGGAGTTGAGAAAATGTGCAGATCCACAACTACAGGTGGAGTTATAGATCAGAAGGAAGATGGAGCTCTGAGTAGGCTGGACTTGCTAGGTCCCAGCAGATGGAGGGAGGTTTGGGGCATAGCTGTCTCACCTGGGTGACCTGGATTAGAGCAGGCCTCCTGAGAGACAGGTGGAGATGTCAGGTTGGGAGAGGTCTGACAATATTTTTAAAATAAGAAATAATCCTTCACAGGAACTACGGCACTATTAAACTATTAATAGTTTCATTCATTCTTCCTTTCTCATGAATATATATTTATATTTTATATATTTTCTTTTTATCTCATATATATTCATATATCTAGCCACAAAAGTAAATATTCTATATATGTGATTTATTTGATAGATCTATTATCTATATAAACATAATGCACATATATGTATATATATGCACACACATACACAATGTTCTAATTGTGTGTATGCTTAACATCATCAGTATGGGGAATTAGCTGCTTCTAAAGGACATTTTCAGTAAATGATAATTCCAAGAATATGTATTAAATGTATAAAGGTAAATAATGCAGAGTTATTACATTGTATGCATTAGGGATTGCATTACATCATCTTGTTAGATTTATACCTCAGCAATAGTAGTAACAGAAGCCTGAAGAGTAACAGTGAATGTATAATAAAACACCAAATTTTCAGAACTAGGACCATTACTTTATATTTTAAGAGACTACACTAGAGCATGATTATCACGGTAAGATGACTGAATCTTCGAGGAGAGATTAGACAATTTCGATCATCCAAGAGTAAATTAACATAATCAAAAAACTAACATTACTAATGATGTTAAAAATCTTTTTGAACAGCAAATACTAATGAATTAAAACTTACAACAATTAAAAATGTAAAAGAAAGAAGAAAAGGGAAGAGAAGGATCCACTGCAGTAATAATATCCAGTGCTACACATATCTGTGCATCTGCTAATAGCACACTTTCATGTTGAGAATTTCCTCCAGATTCCCTGGAACAAATTTTGTAAAGAACTATATGAAAGAGGATAAGAATTTAACATGGAAACTATAACTGTACAACATTTTATTCATGGCAAGGACAATGCAAAAACAACAATTAAAAGTGAACTGATAGAATCAAATGTCTGTTTATTACCTTAGATCTTTCTTTGAGGTTGTCTGAAATAGCTGATGAACTGAATCATTTTTGTGTCTTGTACTACCATATATCTGTAATACTGGAATTCAAAATTTATGTGTAATTAAACTTGCATATTTTATTTCTTCTGCCTCTAAAAACATTGGTTAAAAAGATGGTATATTCAGTTACTAGTTATATTAGCAATACACTAGAAAGAATAAAATAAAATATAAAAATGTACGAAGAAAAGAGAAAATATTTTGTTTTCGTTTGTATCATAGAGTATACAGTAATATGGAAATTAGCACTCTATAAGTAATAAAAAGTCAAAATCTTCAGAGATACTGTTAGAAGACCTTAACACCAATAATAAACAAAAGCAATCACTCAGAGTAGAGAACAAAAGCAATCACTCAGAGTAGAGAATAACGAAAATTAAAATATTTGAAATGCTCTTTTTCAATATTAAAATTTTACTCAAATTTTTCATAGTTTAATGTAAATAATTTCTTCCAAATGAGTCTGCCTAAATTATGTATCTATCTATCTATCTATCTATCTATCTATCTATCTATCTATCTATCATCTATCCATCCATCTATCTCTATAGCTAAGCCTATAAATATATCTATAGCTATATTCATAGCTGTATTTATGATCCCTTTATGGGGTATATATTTTAAGCTACCTACTGAACTAGTAGTTTTTGAACAGAAAATAATTTTCAGTCATTTACATGATATAACTATCACATATTCACAGTTTCTAATAAACAGAATTTTAGTCTAATTAACAATAATTTGATCTCTATGTGAGGGCCTTTTATTAGAATTCTGAATGGCAACAAATAGTTGGTTTGGCTGTGGCACTTCTATACACACCGATATTATACCTTGATCATTTGTACACTCCATTTTATCTTTTCATATACATACCATTCTTTTTCCTTTGATTTATCTTTCATTCTGCATTACTGCTTCTTTTACACACATGTCTTTTTTATAGTTATCATATTCAATATCTCTGTGTGTGTGTGTGTGTGTCTGTGAGTCTGTGTGTCTGTGTGTGTATATATGTGTGGTTGTGACAAAGTCTCAGATAGAAAAGGTTTACATAAAATTTAATAAGTTACTGAGCATATCAATAAATTCCCATTCTTCCTTAAAAATACTGATATTACAGACATGTGCCACAGCACGCATGTTTCCATTCACATCTGAGAAAAAAACATACTTTTCCCCTCTGGTTCACTTTACTTACAACTGATATTTTCCTTTTCCAGCAATTTCCAATACAACTTCTGTAATTTAGTTCTTTTTTTGTGGCTAAATAATACTCCATCATATGAAGTGTTATTTTTAGCCATTTATCTATTGATGAATATATAGGCTAAATCTATAGTTTGACCATTGTGAACATATTTATGCTTACATACATTTTGTTGTAGACTTCATTTTATCATTCTAAACCTTTACATCATTTTACATTGTGATTAATTTAGTCTATCTAAAAAAATATATTAGATATTCCATCTCTATATCTCCTTGACAGCATTTGTTGGGATTTTACATTGTGGTGATAACTATTATAATCTACCCATTTCAGAGGTTATAGGTGATTCATATTGTTTGCCTTTCAACATGTGTTCATTCTTTGTGAGAACAGGTTTTATATAGTCTGCCCTATATTCAAGATAGATAGATAGATACATAGATAGATAGATAGATAGATAGATAGATAGATAGAAACTTAAATAGCTAATATACCTACTTTTACTATCATGTAAAAGAGTCATTATTCTCTGCCACAATGGCAAGCTTTACACGCATACTTTATCACAAAAACCAAAGAAACTGACAGGTTAAGATAGAGAAGGATGAAATGAAAAATACTGTTATTTTTCAATTTCATTCACACTCTCATATTTAGCCCTATAGCTGACTGCTTGCTGGGACCTCTCTTCCCTCCTTATCTTCTTTATGGAGGGACTTGACCTAACCTGGCATAGATCTGATTTTCTCACTCCTCCCTTGTATCAGGTTTCTCTAATGCTGCTTGTATACTAACGCTAAATACTGGCTTCTCAAGGTGTTGTTTCCCATATCCTCACATACAAATGATACTGTGTAAACCACGATCCTCAGTTAAACTGATCAATAAAAGACTAGAAGAAGTAATTGTACAGTGGAGAAAGGTGCGACTTGAGGATCCAGTGATGGGGTGCAGGTAGAGGGAGAAGAAGAAAGATAGAGGTGGAAGATGATGCCGTGTGATGAAATGAACTATGAGCATGGGGCCAGAAGCAACAGCAGATTACCAGGGACTTCACAACTAGGGAATAAATTTGTACATTTCTAACCTTGCCCAATTTAGGCTTACAGTTTGTAAGTAGAATGAATACCTGTACTGTGTGTCTTTTATATGGGCTAGCTAGGATTATTATGTCTTTCCATACTCTCTCCCTTTATGTCAGATGCCTGTTCCTTGAAACACTCTCTATCATGTAAAATTTACATGGAACTCTTATTGTCAGAGGGGAATGGGACTCAGGTGATTTTCACTCTCCTGCCTCTCCCTCATGAAAGTCTCTTCCGTCTCATCCCCAGGTCTGTAGCATCTGTCAACAAGGACAGGTTTTCTCAGACCTAATCTCTATTCCCATGTGACTCTCCTCTAATATTAACTGCATTCACTAGAAAATCCAGATATTTTCTTTACATACCTAGAGTTTGTTTAGCCACCTTTCTCATTAGCCTCTATTCCCATCACTCCAATGCTTTGCCTTGCTGTGACTTACTTGCAGGATCCACTCTTCCCATCACATTCTCAACTCCCTGGGGACCATGACTCTGGGTATGAAAAAGTTATCCTTAGCTATTTCCTCAAGGCCTTCTCAGCCTTTCTTGCAAGCTCATCTCTATTCCTTTATGATACCAACTGACCTACCAGATCAGGATATAATCACTTCCCACCAGGTAAGCCACATTTCCCACACTTTTCTAAGATGCAGAGAAGCCAAACAAACAAATGAAGAATCATCAACACAATAAAAAAACAAACAAACAAACAAACAAAACCAAGGTAGCAACATGTAGAATCACCTCAATTATCCAGACTCGGATGACTAGACAAAAGCATAAAATACAATAACTCATTTTTAAGAAAATATTCCTCTAGGGGTTGGAACAAAGACCAAAGGAATGGCTGACCAATAACTGGCCCAACTTGAGACCGATCCCATGGGCAAGCACCAATCCCTCACACTATTAAGACTCTATTATGCTTGCAGACAAGAATATATTATCCTCTCAGAGGGTCCAGCCAGAAGATGACTCAGGTAGTTACAGACACCCACAGCCAAACAGTGAATGGAGATTGGGGACTCGTATGGATGAATAGGAGAATTGTGGCCACAGTGGGGATAGGAATGCCACAGGAAGACCAACAGAATCAACTAACCCGGGCCCTTGGGGCTCTCAGTGTCTGATCCACAAACCAAAGAACATACACACAGGCTGGACAAAGATATCCCTACATATATGTAGCAGATGTGCAGCTTGGTCTTCATGTGGGTCCCAAACAAATGGATCAGGGGCCATCCCAAATGTTGTTGCCATATTATGGGATATGTTCTAGCTGGGATGTCTTGTCTGACCTCAGTGGTGGAGGAAGTGCCTGGGCTCGCAGAGACTTGACATGCCAAGGTGGGGGGATAATCAGGCGCCTCCACTTACACAGAGAGTAAGGGTAGGAGGAGATGGGTGAAGAATCATGGAAGGGGATGACTGGGAGGGAGGCAGTGAGCAGGATGTAAAGTGAATAAGTAAAAAAAGAATAATTTAAAAAATAGTAATCCCAGACCAACAAATTAAAAGAAAATAGCACACTGTATATTGGATTAAATAAACAACATCTATCTTTCTGCTCAATTTAAGAAATAAACCTTACCTTTAATAGTAGACATTATCCTGGGTAAAAGTATGAAAACAAGATAATCTAGGTAAATGGAACCAGCAGCAAGCAGCCACAAGCATTTTGATACTTGGCAAAATATATTTCAATCCAAAACTAATTAGAAGATATAGGAAATTACATGATATATGCATGAAATGGAAGATATACCAAATGCAAGTGTACACTCTTTCATACAATAAACATGAATGCAGCTAAAAATCACATGGTGGCCCTCAAACAGTGATGGTACATAACTTCAATTCTCCAGTCTTTCTAGTAGGCAGGTCTTCCTGACCCAAACAAAAGAGAGAATGCTGGAGTTAAACATTATCAGAAATCAAGCAAGCCCAGTGTACACTTTCAGAATATTTTATCCTAACACACACACACACACACACACACACACACACACACACACACACAAAACCAACCTTCTTCTTAGCAGTACAGTATGTGCAGGTGATCTGCCTAAAGCCAAAGTGGTTTAACAAAACTTGCCAGAACAGAAATCCCACAAAAGTGGGCACTCAAGAAACCCATGGATAGCAAGGCAGGGGTTGACATGATATGCTTGGGGGATGCTTTAGGGATTTGTAATCAGTATTGAGAATGGAAAGTTCCATGTTTAACATGGTGCTTTAGGTTAAATTACCATGAAAGTCCCCTGTGATAGTTTGTATATGCTCACACTAAGGAGTGGCAATATTAGAAGGTGTGGGGCTGTTGGAGTAGTTTTGGACTTGTGGGAGTAGGTGTGTCACTGTGGCTATGGGATTTATGACCCTCCTACTAGCTGCCTGGAAGCCTGTATTCTGCTAGCATCCTTCAGATGAAGATGTCGAACTGTCAGCTCTGCCAGCACCATGCCTACCTGGACTCTGCCATATTCCTGCCTTAATGATAATGGACTGAACTTCTGAAGCTGTAAGCCAGCCCCAATTAAATATTGTCTTTACAAGAGTTGCCTTGGTCATGGTGTCTGTTCACAGAAGTAACACCCTAAGACATTATTTGACACCGAGAGTGGGGTATTGCTGTGATAGACCTGACTATGATTTTGTTTGGAAGAATGTTGATTTGGCAACTTTGGATTTGGAAAGCAGTGGAATGCATTAAATGGGCTTAATGGGCTATCCTAGTAAGAATATGGAAGACTTTGTTCCTGAGAGTGGTTTGAACTGTGTAGAACTGGCCCAAGAGTTTTCAGTGGAGAATTTCGATATGTGGCCTAGAGACTGCTGTGTGGTATTTTTTTGCCTTTGTCTGAAGAGTCTGCCTGACGCTAAGATGAAGAGTCTCAGACTAATGTCTGAGACAAAGGAAGTCTTAGAAATGCCCATCATAGTCTTTGGTCTCTAGTTAAGACTCATGAAGAGCATTTTAAATAAGCATAACAAGCTGAAAAAAAGTAAAAAATATATGGTTCAAGTACTAAAGGGTTACCAGGAAGTGCAATAGAGGTGACTCCTGTGTTCAAGGAGATAACAAATTAAGTAAGTGGTGCTTTGGGGCAAGATCTTACCCAGCTAAGTTTAGATTCAGGCATGGTGGTACACACCTTTAATCACAAGGCATCAAGCCAAGCAGATCTCTGAATTCATGGCCAGCTTGAAACAGAGCAAGTTCTAGGTAAAGAAGAACTTAAATCCAGGCATGGTGGTATACACTTTTAACCCCAGGAAACAGAAATGCAGATGTCTGAGTTCATGGTCAATCTACAGAGCAAGATTCAGGACAGCCAAGCTTAGACAGTGAAGGAGTTGGAAAAGAAGAAACTATGTTAATGTAAGAGAACCAAGGTGTCATGTTACAGCTCCTGCAAGCAGCAGAATTTGGCAGTTTCTCACATGTGGCTCTGGCTTTATAGACAAGAGGAGAAGGAGACTACTGGGATAATTGATGCTGGTTATCTGGAGCTAAGAAATTAGTGGTGATTAAGAAGAGACTAGCATCACTGAGGTAAAATCTTCTGGGATGTATTTTCTAAGAACATATAGAAGCTGTGATCCAACAAGAGCTGTGAGAGAGATCCAGCATGTACCTCATGCTGGAGCTGGACTTGGTAATATGTAAGAGTCACCCAGGTGGTATTTGTTTTGAAGGCATGGAGGGGTCCTGAAGAGCAGCTGAGGCTTGGCACTGTGAGAGGACATGAAAGGCCATTGGTGAAGGTGCAGCCTCAGTTACAGTTGATGACCCAGGACCAAAGGGATCATGTAAAGGAGTTGAAGCTTGGCACCATTATGAGAGCCTATGAAAGGCTATTTGTGAAGCCTAGTTATAGCAGAAAACCCTAGTGTATTGGAGATGCCAGTACCATGGGAAGATCACCAAGAACAGTAGCAACAGTGGAGTAGATCAACCTGAGCTTAAAGCGCTACAGATGGCAGCGCTGGAGAAATGACACCAGACCTTCGCAGGAGCCCAGAAGATCATGTGTGGATCCCAGACTTTGAAACAAGAAGCTATAATATTGAAGTTACCTTGGATACTCCAAGATGTTAGAGTTGGCAGAGCTGTGGGGTATCTGCTGAGGAAAGTTGCTAACAGGATGGAACTAGCCCAGGAGGAAGAGATTTGTTGCAGTCAACAAAGATAATAACAGGAGGTGGAGATATTAAAACCACTTTGACATCATCCATGGAGATGCAGAGTTTGGAGTTTGCCTAGCTGGTTTCCCGTCTTGCTTTGGTGATTTAAGTTAAGTGATTGGATGAATCTCAGAAGAGACATTGAACTATGGAATTTATCATTGTTGAGACTTGTACAGACTATGGAGACATTTGAAGTTGGACTAAATTCCTATTGTAACATTATGGTTTGTTCTAGCAATTCCATGTCTACAGCCATAATCAGGGTATCAGTTCTCACATTTCCTTCTGTTAAAATGCCACATAATTTAGAATGTGATCTTATGTGTGAGATGAACCTGGGATGTGCCTTATTCTGAAGAACCTTCTGGATAGATGGCATGCAGACATTTATAGTGCCCTTTTGCTATTTAATATAGAAGAACAGGATATGGCCTGTTCTACGTGGCAATATGTACATGGCTGATGTCAAAGTGGTTTTAATATCTCCACCTCCTGTTATTATCTTTGTTGACTGCAACAAATCTCTTCCTGTTCTTCTATATTGCCTGTGCTACATATTGGCTGTCTGAGAAAATACTGACTGGTTCCTTTTGACAACACTCAAAAATTTCCAGGAGTCCAAATAATTCACCAAGTTGCACTGTGCCAGGGTTAGGGAGAATGTGAGTTGTGTTCTTTCCCCTTGTCTTTGTATAAAAATCCCATATCTGGCTTTATTAGCATCAGAAAAGGCTGTAGTAGCCTTTGGAATGTGGCAAGGGCTAGGTATGCTATAGGGTTTAACTGTAAAGGCAAATGAGGGAGAGCAGTAAAATGTTTGCTGTGGTGGTGGGTGATTATCCAATGAACCTGTGAATCTCACCACCATTTCCTGATGGTATCTGCCCACAATGATTGAAAATATCGTAAGGGGAATTGTAGAATTATTTGTCTGGTTCTCTGTTAAAAGTTCTCGTTACTAAGACTCTTGTCTTAAGGGTAAGATGGAAGGCAATCTCAAACATGGAGGAACCCTTAATTAGATCAGAGTGGGCCTAATGTAACCACATGAATTGCCCACTCTTCCATAGAACTCCTAGGACCCCCTCGAAGGACCTTTGGATTATGGCTAGGAGTCGCTTCCCTGGATCTTGTCTTTTCAGAGTTGATACTGAAAAGAGCACCATAACTTTCTATAGTAGGTTGCTAGCCTCAAATGTTAGTTTAACCCTGGCGAGGGGTTTCTGGGAACCTCCAAGTGAGGAAAGAGGTGCCTCAACCTCTGGTCCAGGATAGGCAGGAAAGGTTTGAACAATTGTTGTTAAGTCCACAAAGAAGTAGGATTCTTTTGCCATGATGGAGAAGGGCAGGGGCTTAATCTTGTCAGAAATAGAAAAGCCCAGGAAGACATATGGGGGAACTCTGAATCTTTTCGGAAGCAATCCTCAAGTTGAGCTTTTCTAAGTTAAGCAACAACTGAGAGGATACCCTTTCAATATAGGACAGGCGAGAGTGTGCAAGTATAATATCATTTATTTAATGGACTACAAGGAAATCACTGGGGACTCCCTGCATGGCTCCAGCCACATAGAGCTGACAAAACGTCAGGCTATTTTGAATGCCTGGAGGCAGTTCATTGATATCTTTGGCTGGTTTGCTCTTATTAGGCTCCCATACCATAAAGGTAAAACAGCATCTATCCTGGGGACCCAGGGGGATCTGGAAAAAGTAAATCTTAATATTGAGGTAAATCACATGGTACTTGGGAGGGACAGCACTAGGATGAGGCAGTCTCATTTGAGTGGCCCCTATTTTTTCTCAGATGTTCATTAATGGCTCTCAGATCCCATAGAAACCTATATTTCTCTGACTTATTTTTAATGACGAAAATGGGAGTATTATATCTGCTGTCATGGATTTTGAATGACCGAAAGATAATTGTTGCAAGACCAGTTCCTTGAGAGTAAAAAGTTTAGGTTCCACTGATCCACTCAGATATCAGCTTCAGACAGCCAGGTCAATGATATAGGGTCAGGTACCTTGATGTAAATTAGCACTGAGTGGGTAATGACCATAAGAATAGAGATGATCTCTGACTTTGTGACCTGTGTGGCCCAGTTGGTCATATTGTCAAAAAAGATGGGATAATCTGTAGTAAAGATGGCACCCATGTCTTCCAGAATATCTCTTCCCCACACATTTTAGGGAACATCAGCCACAGCAGGTGGTGGGGATCCAGAGGTCAGGGTCCAAGATGTTCTCCAGAGGTATCCAGCAAAATAGCAGCCTCCTCCCACAGTTGGTCCAGGTCATGAGTATTAACCTTGAGACCACGTGTGACCAGAAGGGTTTTCAGTGCCCTAATCTAGGGTTCCTTGATTGTGGAGAAGAGGGAACCCAAATGACAAGCACAAAAGAAACAAACAATGAACAATAAGTCAGACAAGGTGTCAAAAGTACAAAAGTTCCATACCAAGCAGGGGACCGCCTCAGGTAGTCATTCCAAAGGCTTATGCCTGCACCGTGTCCAAAGGAGGGAAACAGCATTCAGGAGCCTGATACCATGGCTGGAAGACCAGCTTTTATGTAAGGATAAGGAACTGGGACAGATCCAAACAAAAAGTGAAAGTAAGTAGCTCATAGAGGAGGGAGCAAAGACAAAGAAGAAAGTAAGAGGACAGTGTGTTCACCCTGGAACCAAAACCAAAAGTGAAAGTTAACAAAACAAGCAAAAAGACAGAAAAAAAGGCCACATTCTCATCTTTGTGGGACCCACAACATATAGCACTAAGGGGTCAACTCATCGAACAAGCAGCCAACAAGTGTATAATAGCAGTGCTGTAAGGAAAAGAAGAGAAGAAGATCAGGTCAAACCTCCCGCACAGTCCTTGTAGCAATAGGCAAAAAAAGCCCCAAAAATAGGAGGTTCTAAAGCAGCCACAAAACGAGAATAATGTAGTAATCCATAGACCACGCTTCACACCAGATGCTGCACATCAGATGCTGCACACCAGATCCTGGAATGCCTGCCTCCTGACCTTACTTGCCCTTGGCGGTTGGAGATGAGGTTGCTCAGACTCCCAGAGCAGGTGAGAAAGCTGAAAGCTCATTTATTAATCTTCAGGGCCACACTTTATACCCTCCACAAGGAGACAGCTAATACTAAGGACCACTGAAGGGCTATATGAAAACCTATCACAGTAGGAGATTCTTAAAATATATGCATATATGAAAGAAATCACCATATCTCTAATTGAATTGTTGACCAAATGAACCCATGGAAAATCCTAAACCACTGAGGAACAAGCCAAGGTTATTGGTTGCTTCCCACCAGCTGATGGTAAGGTTCTATTGAGGAGGATAAACTTCCATATATCATTAAACACACAGAATTAAAGCTGGTGCCTACGTACAGCTTTTACCTCTACTGACTATAGTTAATAGTATTCAAAGATCGCATGCTACCAGAAGAGCAAGGCAAATACCAACCCAGTTACAAACCCTTTGAACTACAATGGTGACCTATATGTATGATATGCTAGTACAATCATTGAATAAACATCATGAGAGTAACCAACCATTATATAATTGTATTTAAGCCCCACTCCTTAAGATGAAATCTGGACCATACTGATTGGATGTTCAAGAACCTGAGAGTGGATAGTCCATAAAACTAGGAAAGAGCCATGCATTATTATTCTGCTAAAAGGAACATAACAATAATATGATTCCTAACCTTATTCTGTTATACACATAGATCAGTGTCTTTCTGAGCCATCATCAGAAGAGCTTCCTTCTGAAGTAGATGGGAAGTAGGACAGAGCTCTACAACAAGACAATATACAGGGAGTGAGAGGCATTGAAGCACTTAATCTTAAAAGATATATCTTCATTAAGCCCCTCCCTTAAAGGTTCATAAAACTGAGAACGAGAAGGCAGAATGATTGTATGAACCAGAGGGGGTGTAAATGTACTACCATCCCTAACTAAGAAGTTATCTCTAATTGACAACTGCTAACAAAAAAAAAAAACAACCAGTTTTCTCCAATGGAATTTTATTAGGAATTCACTCCATACTGAAGGGCAGGTTCCACAACCAGCAGTAGATGGCCAATACAAAATTAACTCAGTCATATTTTTAGAGATTTGGCACTGGCCTGTGGTCTCAGTCTGTTCCTAGCCAGGTACTGAGTTCAAGACCACATGTTTTCCCTTGCCAAGTCCTCTCCAGATATCTGAGATAGCTCTCTCCTCCCCAATGCTGACTGCTGCCAAACCTGCTCAGCATTCCCAAATTTCTGAGGCTAGCTGGGGTACACTCTCTCAAACCCATGCTCTGCCATGGTTACCTTTCTCTGGAGCTCAGTGGAATTGCCATAAGATGGAAAACATCAGAAAATCTTAGTTTAGAATCAATAGACAACACTGTCACTGTGCGCAGAATCTAGAATCCTCAATTCGCCAACTATTCTAGGTTAGAAATCTTCCAGTGTGGATCCTGGTGGATTCTGCCCCCTCAACTAAGAGCCCCAGGTCTACACCTTGGTTGCCTTGCTCACAGAGTCCAAAGGAAAGTCCCTTCCTCTTGCCTTCCCTCTTCCTCTCTCAGAAAGGAAGACCTACT
The DNA here is from genome assembly GCA_019843965.1 of Rhynchomys soricoides. Classification (NCBI taxonomy): domain Eukaryota; kingdom Metazoa; phylum Chordata; class Mammalia; order Rodentia; family Muridae; genus Rhynchomys; species Rhynchomys soricoides. The sequence goes on from JADRCH010000260.1 coordinate 1,104,321, forward strand.
TCCTTCTTGCCCCGTGATTGGCTTCTTGTTGTCTTTATTAATTAATCAATTAGGGGAAATTATGCTATACTTTTTACTTTGTTTGGATGCTTTTGCTTTTTGATATTGTTTTACCTCACATGATTTTTGCTTGTGTATTATGGTCTCCATTTTTTGTGATTTTTATAGGTTTTTGTCGTGTGTGTGTGTGTGTGTGTGTTTTCAGGTTCATGCTTGTGTACTGATTTTTTTGTTTGTATTATTGTTTTATTCTGAGTTTTTGTTTGTGTGTTTGTCTGGTTGCCTGTTTGTTTTCAAGGTATGGAGCTGGAAGAGTGGAGGGGCAGGGAGGATCAGACTGTGAGAAAACCTTGATCTGAATATGCTGTATGAAAAAAAAATGGTTTCAACTAAAATATTCTTTAAAATACGATTTATTTCAAATTATTAACAGGTTTATACTGAATGTTCCTCCTCAGATTCATATACATAATCCTTATTTTTAATGCATTTACAGATAACAATGGGGCCTTTAAGGAATTATTTAAGGAGTCCTGTGGGTAGTCCATAATTTAATATAGCTGATGTATGAAGAGGTAGACACTAAGAATGCTCATGTACAGAAAATTGTCTGTTAAAAACAGAAAAATGGATCTCTCAGCCTGACAAATAGTAAGTCCTTAGGAAGTCTGAGTCTACTAATGCATGGATCTGTGACTTCATAGTTCTAAAACAATGAACAAAACATCCTGTAGTTTAATCATCCTGTCTGCAATATTCTATAAAGGTATTCCAAGAAAACTACTCATCATACATAAAATAAAAATATTCATTTTTTTCAGACATGTAAAATTATATGTCTGACATTTTTATGCTGTCCTCAGAGAGCAGAGACTGAACAAAGCATAAAGGTTATCTTATCTAATATGAGGGTCTGATAAAGAGCATGTATCTGTTACATTTGAATGGGTCTCACGCTAAGTCAAGAATGCATGGTAAGATATGAATACATTGAACACACATGTGATGGATTTGTTGAAAGTGCTAATGGATTCAGAATGTTAACATATTTGGACAATGAGATTGTACAGTTGATTCCCATAATGTCAATTAACTTACTATAATGAATTTTTAACCAGCTTCTAGGAAAAGTTTAGAATTGAATTTAATTACTTTCTATTCTTAAAAGCAAGGATTATATAACTGTTATGATTCAATATATATTGTTTATGTTTCCTACTTTCATGGAGTCTCCATGTACATAGGAAAGAGCACTATTGAATATGTCCAAGTCATATACATGTATTTAGAGTGTAGTCATCTATAATAAATTAACTGGTTTTACAGTTGGCATGAAATACAAAATATTGTACAGAAACAAACATGAGATTATTAAAAAGTTATTTTTTATAATTTCACTGTACTTTATTGACAGCACTTGAAATACATGTATCTGTATATTTTTAATATATGGATATTTATATATAATTATAATATCTCATTGTCTACAAAAATATAACATTTTTGATTGGTTGGGAACTGATAACAGAAATAGGTTTGTTATTGGTGATTTGCTGACTAAAAGTAAAATAAATAGTCCTTAAAATATACAAATACATACATACAAAGAAATTTTATTCACATTATTATAGAAAAAAACACACATAGAGTAAGAAGTAAATTATATTCTTTCTGTGAGATTAAAGCTGGTATGAAGAATATTAGGGTGATATAACTATGTCCAGGATAATGTGTAGATCATCAACCAGGAACATGTTCTATCTGGAAACCTTGCACATATAGATTCTGCAGGCAAAGAAATATTTTGATTCCCATATTTGAATGAGTTTTAATTTTATGTATAAAAAACATGCACTTTTTATATTAATAGGTAAGCTCATCATCTGTTTAAAATATCAGATATTTAAAATCACCTTACCCAGCTGTGTTACTAAATACTGTAGTTTAGTATGTTGCTGAGAACAGTGGTTGAGGCTTGGTGGGATAAAGCTAAAATCTGTGTTTCACAGTTAGTGCTCACCATCTGAAGTGAGAGTGGGAACTGTATACATTTTACTAATTCAGAAAAAGATAAAAATATAAAATATAAAGTACAGTTTATGCCAAGATTATAGTAATATCATATCATCATAAAAATTCAGTCATCAACTAAGCCATTGTGAGATGGAGACTATATACTTGTTTAGTTAGAGTTTCTATTGCTAGGATGAAACATCCTGACCAAAAGCATGTCAGGGAGAAATGGATTTATTTGGCTTAAACATCCACATCCTAATCTATTATTGGAGAAAGTCACGACAACTCTAATAGAATAAGAACCTTGATGTAGGAGCCAATGCAGAGGCTATAGAGGAGTGCTGCATACTGGCTTGCTCCTCATGGCTAGTTCAGCCTGCTTTCTTATAGAACCCAAGACCTCCAAACTAAGGATAACCACACACACAATCTGCTAGCCCCTGTCCCATCAATCATTAATTAAGAAAATATTCTTCCCTACAGGTCAGTCTTATGGAGGCATTTTCTGAGTGGAAGTTTCTTCCCTTCAGATGATTCAACTTGATGTTAAGTTGATATAAGTAGACACTACAGTATGTCTTGATGATTATTAACTTTGCTTTTAATTTGACCAGATATTTTGAGCCTATATTCATATAGTTTCTTGGAAATTTATGTGAAATTAACAGAGTTAATATCTGAGTAGGTCATACTCAATTATTTGCTACTAAAATTCTCATAGGAAGAAAAACTTATCCAGATAGTATTTCACTAACAAAAATATTTGACTTACTATGTTTTCTGATTTTTATTATTTTTGAAAAACTTCTAACGATTAATTTTGTGAATAAAATTATACATTCTTCCTTCTGTCTAATTTAAAACATTATAATAACTTTATTGTTTTAATAAAAATATGTTTTACTTTAGTATACTTTGTTTTGTTATATTTTAATACTTTTTGATATATTTTAACATTATCTCATAGAAGCTTATTCTTTTCTAATGAAAGACAGAAAGAGAGTTGTTCTGGATGGGAAGGGAGGTGGAGAGGAACTTAGAGGAGTAGAGAAGGAGGAAACCGAAATCAGGATATATCATGTGGGAAAATCTATTTTCAACAACAAGAAAAATATTATTTTGGAATTACAACATAATTGAGCACATCTACATGTTTATATACGAAATAGAAAGTACATGTTCATATAAATTGTTCAGAGTGCCTTAAAATGGTAGTTCCTAATAGGGAAATATTGAAACAAGAGAAAATTATCACACATTAATGAACAGGTAGTACATTAATATATTAACATAATTGAATCTTATTCAACATTAAAAGGAGTGAAATACTGAAGCATGTTACAGCATGAATAATCTTCATGAGATATTATTATCAATGAAAGATGCAAAAGGGAAAAGGCCACATGTTACTTGATCCTTCTGATACGGAGTATTTAGAATAAGCAAGCCCTTCCTTATTTCCTAGAGAATCAAAGAGGAAACACATTAGGGGTTGATTATGTACAGACCTTCCTACAGTGAACATCTTCTAAAATTCTTGAGAGACAACAGAGAAAGTTGTACAAGACTGCCTGTACCAAAATGCTGTAGAAACTTTGGAATGTTAAAGAATGTAGGTCATATCTTTGGTAAGAAAAGCACAATAATATTATTTGGCTTATTCTAGTAATTGGACTGAATTTTGAGTGACATAGTCATTATTTTCCTACATTGTAAATGTCTTATACCTACAGAATTAGCTTTATGACTCCTAACACTACATATTGATTCTTTATAAATTTCTATTGCTTTTACTTGGTTATTCAAAGTGAAGACATTAAATGGTATCTGAATTCACATAAGTCCTTGGAATCTTATCCAGAAATAAAAAAGTAAAGAAAAATTTACATATATGTAGATAGAAAAATTAGTAGAAGCTATAATAAAATTACTTTAGTAAATAACCATGGAAAAGAAATTTTACCTCTGCATCTAACATGGACACAATTTCCAAATTATTAAAATTTACCTTATAGCCTATTGCCAAGAACAGTGATATAATGAGTCTACATTAAAAATGCATGTATAATTTTAAAGATTTTTCTCTGCAGGTGTCCTGGAGTTCAAATACATTAGCAAACTAAACTGTCACACAAGAAAAATCCTAAAAGACTGACATTATAACTTAAAATTGATAATCTCAATGAGTAACAAGAAATAATGTAAGCCAAGATGGAGAACATGTATAAATTTTAGTTCCTGTCTTATCTACAGACCAATTTATCTATGCAGTTTCTCAACCTACCCCATGTAGGCCCTGCAATTCAGAAAAGTTCATTTCTCCTAATTTTATTTTTTTACCTTTCAACAATGCTCTTCTATTCTTTAGGAATTTCATATATGTATATACTATACTTTGGTAAAGTCTGATTGCTATTTAGTCCCCTCCAATTCTCTGTAATCTATCCCATCAACATGCTTTCACAGTTCTACATGTTCTCTTTAAAAACCCACTGAGTATAGTTAAATCTGCCAGTATGTCATGGGTATAGGCCCATTTCCTGGAACCTGAGTAGCTTGTAAGTGGCTGCAATCTTGAAGAAAACTGAAAATTCCTTTCCAAGCCAATATCCATTGTCAATAGCTCCTCATTTGGCAGGATTCTTAACCACCTTTACCCCTTGATTAGATTTTTTTTCTGGATTTATCCTGTGCAAATCTTGTACATGCAAGTCATAGCTGTCATTGGGTTCACTGTGTTGCTCTAAAAGTCCAAAAAGCCCTGTTAAGAGATAATCATCTACGCTTTTTATTTATTATTGGGAACACATGTGCCATAGCAAGCATCCTAACAGAGGTTAGAGGCCAACGTACCAGAATCACTCTCCTTCGTCAGATAGGTTCTGGAAAGGTGATTAGGTACTCAGCCTTCTTCCAGCTCATTGAATATATTCTCAAAAGGAAGTGTGAATCTGTATTTTTATGTTTTATCATATATAAAGTGTTTATTGGAATTCTAATAAATGACTACAAACTTGGTGCAGAAAGCAAACACAATTGTATATTTTAACATGATTCAAAAGAAATAGAAAGAAAGACAGCAAGAAGGGGGGTGAGAAAAAGAAGTTAGAAGTGGGGAGCAAAGTAAGCAACAAGAAAGAAGTCAACATAATTTCAGAAAAGTGCCAGAAACAAATGGCATGAATTCGAGAAAAAAAAAAATCCTTGCAATATGTCTGCCTAATGTTTTAAAACAAAAATTTAGTTTGGATTATTTCTAATAATTAGAATACATTTACTTTGTTTACTTTGCTGTATTATTCCAAAGTATATTTTAAATGTTTTTTTAATTAAATGAAATTATCTAAAAATTAAGAGCTCATTGTTTTGTGTGTTAAAAGTCTGAAGGTGATTTTAATACCTCGTGCTTTTAGGTTTGAGCTGGCAGCCAGCAGTGAAACTGACATGTGAGAGTTCTAAGTCCCAGATGCTAGCTGCCAACTGCCTTTTTGTTCTTGTTTCCTTGGAGACCGAGGTTAGTTTCATGGAAACAAGGTAAGTACAACTTTTACAGCAGAGAAGTGGAATGCTCCTTTGTCATGTTTGGCTTATTTGCTGATACCTTTAAGTATAACTTTCCATAGTAGAGTGAAGTTGTAAACAGTTGAGGCACAAGAAGCTTACAGCAAAGCATCAGTAGTACATCTATGGGAGGATTCATATGCAAATTTAGCATGGAGTCCAAATACAATATTTAAATATAAAGTTGAAATAAGCAAAACTTTTATCAAGTAAAAATCTGTTCAGGCCTATGTCAGTTAACACATCTAACAAGATGTTTTTAAACCTTCAGTATTGCCAAAGACACAATTACGGAGTGATTACCTGTGAGAGGTTCTCTTATAGGAATTGCTTGCAGCTGGTGACGCTGGCTCCCCTGCAGCATTTCCTGGGGTATGAGTGGGGATACATTGAGATGAAGAAGTAGAGAGACAAAAAAGACCTCATGCTGCTAAGTTAGGCAAAGTTCTTTCCATACTTCTGACTTACTGTTCATCCCCTCTGGACCTAAGAGCTACTGACCCTACAGGGACAGCTAATTTTAGGGTAGAGGCATACAAGACACCAGAAAATAGAATTAGTCACAGAAAATGTGAAACCTAGACACTGGCAAATCACAGGATACCATGTTGTCCCTGCCTTGAACACATTTCCTTTTTCCCCATATTATGGCCATGTCAGGAATTTTTATAAGATAAAAACTTTCAATAGTTATGTGAGCCCACTTTTAAATAGTATATTTAGTTTGCTGAGGATAGGGATAGAAACATCAAAATACAAAAGAATTAGAAAATATTATTTCATTGTTTTAAAAGATTTTTATTTAACCAGTGTTCATGCTTTACTTGAGTATAATTAAAAGAATTTATTTAGAAAAGAATTAATTTCCTAAGTGAGAAACCACATTGGGAGGAGATCCTTTGTATTGTTGAAGTGGATTTCAGGCCAAAACAAAAGCTGGGAATGCACATGATGACATCTGTTACCTGTTTAAATGACTTTAAAACATACATTTTTAAAAAGTGGAATTGCTTCCTCCTTGGTAAATTGTCAGGGTTACCGGATATTCAAAAAAAAAAAAAAAATCTGTCTGCTTAACATTCTGATAAAACCCAGAAGTTTAAAGGCAATTCTCATTTCTGTGAAAGAGCAGTGATTAAACGTAAGGTTCCTTCGCTGGTGTTCTGTCACAGCCTTCATGTTTCCCATCACACTACATATGGTCCAATTGTTTACAGATTACAAAAAAAAAGCCCTGCTCAGATGTTTAAACAAGATGTTTTCTTCACTTTCAAATGGCAGGCTGACTGCCAATTTTTACAATTAGTTATTCTGTGCAAAGGGGAAAATAGGAGTTTAATTATCACAATTTCTTATGTTTGGACATTACTCTGGGATGGGCTATCAACCTGAGCAGGACGGGAATGATCTCTGGTCTATGAGATTATAGAAAGACTCCTGAGAAAGATAAGGAGTTGTAAACAAAGACGGACAAAGCATCTTCAGCTGAAATAGGTATTAAAACATCAAGGAAAAGCCACCTGCCAGTGATGCCATTCCCCATGGCACCATCTGGCAGGGCGAATTTTGCAGTGTTCAACAATAGCACTGCATACAGCATGAGTGCTCATTTCAGTGGGTCACTGACTCTTTAGAAAGACTTGCTGATGGAGGTGGTGGAGTGATTACAGCAGGGCAAAAAGCTGGTAGCAAAAATACTCCTGTTCACACACCAAATCATTTGGATTGAAGAGGTCAAAATTGGTATATTTATTTCTTAGAGAAACTGTTCAGGCCTGCATTAAGTAATAAAACATTGCTAATAGTAACTTGAAGAAAATGCATTAATAAACGTAATGGACTTAGAATTCTATATAATGTATACGTGTCCATGAACCTTCTAATGCCACCTTGACATATTTCGATCTGATAGTTGATGTTTAAATTACCCCTGGGCATGAAGTAGATGCAGAATAATAATTAATGGTTCCAGGAACAAGAACAGCAGCAGGTGAAACAGAAGAGATCAGAAATCAGCTCAATCATTTCATTCCAATTCTGTTGGATTGTAATAGAATTCCATATTGAGAATGAACATTTTAAAAAGTAGTCAAGACAATGATGATAAAGATGTATTTGGGGACAAGTTTTGCTAATACATTCTGAGAGCTCTGTCTTTTTCTTTTCTTGTTTTTCAACACTATGTGCTTATAGGTAGGAGTAGGTGAGTGGCAACTTCCTGGAATTTAATGAAACTTGAGTAGCTTTGCGTATTCTTTTCATCAACAACTGAAAGGGCATATTTAATTCAATTTGGATAATTCTCGATGCATGTATCTCCTTGAAATTATGTAAAAACTCTCAATGGTTTAATAATTTTAAGAGTAACTATGTTTCATGTTTGTAGGGGTAGCACAGCCATTTCCACTAGAAACTGAGAGCCATGAAGCCAGCACAGCTGCTTGACAACATTCCAGCAAAGCTGAGCAGACTGCTACAATCTCTGTCCCTCTATCTCTGACTTTTGGGACTTGGTCTCTGTATGTTGCATTCTTGGGGAATTTCTCCATTATGATTCATTCTATGTCTTTTCTTCACAGAAATTTTGACTGAATCTTGTTAGAAAAATCCTAAAATTAATTTTATCTTGCCACAATTTAGAAGTCTTCCTTATGCCCTGGAAATCACTAGGCACAGATAAGCACAAAGCAAGAGGAGGACATTATTCTAGAAATCTTCTTGCGGTATCTGCTCCTGAGCTAAACTCAAAGAGTATAATTGATGCAAGGCAAACAAAGAAAATTGACAAATTCTGACTGGTTTGGAGACTAGGTTAGAGATTCAATGTCTCTTTATATTATATAATCTTAGAGGTCTCTAAAAATGTAGCTTAAAGATAAGAGATTGTGCAGAGTATACTCCTGAAGGAATAAAACTCAATAACTAAAATAGATTGAGTAAAAGAAACATTTTCTATTTTATAGAATAAATGATCAAACATATAGTAATAGAAGTTAGGTATTAGTATTTGATACTCATCAAAAGATTGGTTCAAATATTTTCTGTTTGTCTGAAAGATTTGAAACAACAAACATTGTCATTCTATAAGCAGGCTGTCATATTGTTTGCTTCAGAGGTAACAGTGTTTAGATTCTTTAAATTGGAGTTATAGGTCTGGCAATAGGTAGAATAATCTGATTTGTTTGTATTCTCTAACTGTGACTGAACTTGTAACTGGACATGTAATGAAAAGTCAAACATATATTCTGTAGCACGTGGATAATCAATCCTTCATCCGTCTTTGTGCTGTGAAACTTGTATAAATAAAGAAGCACCTGGTTGATAGTCAGTTAGAGCAGCAGAAATGGCCTGATTTGCTAGTCAGTCAGCTCTAAGTTTCCTCTCCATCTCTCCTGGCTCAATCCCTTCCCTTGACAACTCCTCATATCCTCTGCTGGTGCTCTATCAGGAAGGAACCACCAACTGACTCTCCTTTGGGAAGGCCCCTGAGAAAGCTCCTGGGAAGACCCCTGGCAGAAGGGGAGAAGGCATTCAAATGCCAGTACTCAGGTAATAGAAATGGAAGTTCTATCACCTAACTTGTAATTCGATTCTTTTCAGTAACAGTACCAGTTTTACTGCAATTCAAATAATAAGCCTGTTCTATATCATGATTCATTCATATTAGATCAAATCATTTCATTCAACTTCACAAGGACTGAGCAAATTACCTCAAACATCTCTTACTTTTCTTCCATATATGAGTTTTGTCAGTTATGATTATTTTCTGCTAATGGTTTTCATTTTATTTTAAATGTGATTTAATTATGTAAATCATATTTCAATATGCTCAAATAAAATTTAAATATTGCACATAGCATAATCATCTATTTTTGACACATATTTAATGACATATATTTAAATATATGTGACATTATGACACAATTATAAGATTATCCTGTCAGGTCAAAGAGCTCCTCAACATAACACGTATTCTGTCATAATATTACATTAATTGATGCTTACATTTTACATTTGAAGTTTTGACAAGGAAGCACAATCACCTTTTGTTGTTGCTTGTATTATTTGTGATTGTATTTTAACTGTAACATTTCTCCCTTCCTTTTCTTCCCTCCAAATTCTCTCATATCCCTGCCAACTCTCCGTCAATCCCTGGCTTCTTTTCACATCGACTCTGATTGCACGCATGGAGGTATCTTTATATACATACACACTCCTAAGTATGACCTGGTAAACCAATCTCATGTTACCTTTATGTATTTTTCAGTGGAACTTATTTGCCCTAGACAATCAACTCATGTGCTATTCCCTAGTTACAAGCACTCCCTCTTCCAGCTTTACTCAGTTGCCTATAGTTCTGTGCGCACCACTTTTAGTATATTAATTAGAATCTTTGCATAGAGTATAAAAAACTTAGTTAAATTGCTCATAAAATTAGGAAAATGTTCTATAACCAAAAATTTCATGGCATTTTAATACTTTTGTCCAGTCATTCAAGGCTCACTTACTAATTTAGAAGGAAATTACAGATACTCTGATGAATACAAAAGATATACATATTCTAAAATTCTATTATATGTCAAAAAGATCTGCAGTTATGACCCAAACATTGATTTTTAATTTAGTGTTTTATTTTGGATGAACATGCTTCCCTTTGCTCATCCAAGAGTTCCATAATTCTTTTTGGGGAAGGCTATTACATTTCTTTTATGATATTTAGTTTATAAGCTCTAATTGTGCTTAGCTAACTAATCTTCCAAAAGAAAATCTTTTCTCACGCATTTGGAAAGATTGAAATTTTATTAATGGAGACATTTCCTCTTAAAAGGTTATTGGAACCTAATTGGAGATAGTATAAAATTGTTGTCTTAAGAAGTTGATGCTCTCCAGGTGTGGTGGTGCATGGCCTTAAACTCCTCACTTAGGTGGATTTCTGAGTTCAAGGACAGCCTGGTTTCAAAGTGAGGTTTAGGACAGCTACAACTACACATGAAAAACCCTACCTTTACAAAAAAAGATAAAAACAGAAAAAATTGCCATTCCATGAAGGTTCTAATTAATATAAACAAGGAAATTAGACCTCACTCTGGTCTAGCCAATATAAGCTCTATCCAGAATTTATGTTCTAAATTGAAATATAATTCAAGCCACTTTATTTAGTAACTTGAATTGAGAATAGGTACAGTTTAACTTTGAAGGGTCAGTTCCAACCAGCTGATGTTCACTCTAATTTTTAAAATATTTTTATGTATTGAAAATTTCATACAAATATTTTGATCATATTCTTCTTCCTCTTCAAATTCCTCTCAGATCCTCTTCTATATTTCAACCTACTTTTCTCTTAAAAATAAAAATAGAAAAAAAACTCGTAAACAACTTGTTGTCTTATTACTTCTGAACATAGGTCCTGCCCTGGAATGTGTTTAATACATCTAGTACTACTCTAATGAAGAACACAGATTTTCTCTTTTCCATCATCTATCAACTATGAATGGCTGCTTGGCTGGAAGTGTGGCTCTCTATCCACTTTCCCTCTATATGTCTCATTCACCAATGATTTTTATTCTTGAAAATAGAAGGAAAAGGAAGTCATCATTATTAACTGAGTGAATGGTTGCTAAGAAAGACTAGGGAAACTGAGCTTCTTTACTAATCCCGCTCATCTTTGGGAAACTGCATTTTCTGGATCATGCTATGCTTAAACTGCAGAATTGAAATGAGGAAGCCACCTTCACAGTGAACAATTCCATTTCATGGGCTCTGTTCATGGATTGAATAAAAAGGGGAAGTGAGTTTAACACCAGAACTCAGCCCTCTTTATGCTTCCCCCTGCAGATGCAATGTTACTAGCAACCTCATGCTCTTGCCACCACAATTCCCACCATGGTGGACTCTACCATTAAACCATGAACCAAAATAAGTTGTTCCTTTTATGGTACTTGGGCAAACTATTCTGTCCAAGTAGCACCTAAAGTAATTAATTCAAGTTCCATATCTGTTTATGTACAATGGTCTTCCTGTGTTTCAAAGTAAGGCCAGTACCTGCTTTTCATGACTTCCATAATCACTGGACATTTAAGGTTATTCTACTCTACTGTGAGTTTGTCTGACAGTCCTCACAAGCTATTTTAACATTTTTCTTGAGGGTTTACTGGGGTATTTGTCACACTAACAATCACTTATATTTGAAAATCAGTACACTAATAGATAAAATATTAATTTAATATTTATCAGTCTGTGATTTGACTTCTCTTCCTCATTCCTATCACTCCCAGAGGCTTAGGAATTCTTTTGAAATGAGAGCTCTTGAAAAGCAAAGTCACTCTTATATTTGTAAGTCATGGAACATCTCTATCAGTAAACAGGTAGTATAAGGAGAAGCCAAGGTAAACAATGTGGGAGCATGTCACTCTGCAGTATAACATATTTAACAAACTAAAATGTTTAGCCTGAGAAGTTGATTCAGTAGATAAGAGCATTTGCAATTCTAGTATGAAGACCTGAGTTCACATTCCCTGAATCAAAATAAAAAATTAGGCATGTCATTTATGCACGTAACTCTAGAGTTATCGGAAACAGTTAATGTGATGGCCTCCATCCCAGCTCAGGTTTATTGTGAGACTTGTTTTAAGGGGATAGAAATAGAGTGATATGGAATGACATCTGACACTGTCTGTTGGCTACTGTGTGCATATTCAGATGTATCACATAGTAACCGCAATCAGCAGCAGAAAACAATGAATGTTTAATGCTGCTGACCTCCCTGTCTCTACTTACATAGTTAAAAATGCTAGCTATAATATGACACCACCTACAGTATCCTGTATCTGACATCAATTAACACAATCAAGATAATCTCTCACAGGCATACTCAGAGGCACATCACAGGGATGACAATGCTATCACATATATCATATTAATTTAACTTGTCATTACATAATTTTCATGAGACTTATAGTAAGAATATTCTAAGTTAATACAATTGACATCTCACTTGTTCAGTCACTGCCATAGCTACTTTAAAATAATAAGCAAGTGGTTATCTATACACTTGAATTAAGAACTCAAAAGGGAGAAAAAGAGAGAAAGAAGAGAAAGGAGGGTTATGGAAAGATAAGAGTATAACACTGATAGTTTCTTTTTAAATCTCAGAATACAAAATTATCCAGTGCAAGTATATTAGAAGAGCTTCAAATGCCCTCATATACTATGCCAAAGTTTTACACAAAAGAAGTATGAGAAATACAATTTATTTGTTGAAGATAAATAATCTTTGTATATTCCATTTTTAATTAAAATGAGAAAAAGTAGAATGTTGTGGAAGCCACAGAAAGTAAACTTAACAGGAATCAAACATTCAAAACTGCTAAATAACACTAGTCACAGAAGGAATCCAGTTGTCTTAAGTATTTAACTTAGAGACAAGTGCATATGAACAAATATATGTTCCTTTTTTCCCTGTACAAAATATTCTAGATATTTTCATTCTAAGAAAATGGTAGATTGGCAGTAGAGACTTCTTGAACAAGTGAGCAGCAGCTTAAAGGAATGATTTACAAAGCCTACTCTAGTGTCTGGGCTGTTCCAAATATCAAGACCTTGGGGAATTCTACAGTATTCAGTACTCAGAATTTGAATCCTTTTCAATTTATCTAGATTGCCACAGCTCCTTTGCTTGTGAAAGATGAATATTTTGTATGTGATCCTTTGGGATAATCTTAAATGGTAAACAACTTAGAGTATTATTTCATCAGAGAAAATACTATCAAGAGCAGATATTTATATTGTGAATACAAATACTGAGATTTAGTCTCACAATACTTTAGAGGACAACCAAAGTCTTCAGAGTAAATTAACTACCAAATATCTTCACTCCTTTTCAGTAGCAGAAGAATTTTTCAGTTCTCTCCAGTGAATTTATGTGGTTTCCTCAGATCATGACATTTCAGAATTTTATGCAACTATCTTTTTGGAAAGTACTTCAGCTTGTTTCAGGTTACTATAAGGCACAAACAAATCAGGGTAAAAAAAAAAATGGCAGTGTGTATGACAAGATTTAAAAGAGTTTAAAAGGAAGTAGTGTAAGTGGATCCATAAAGCTTTTATCAAATCCTAGGTCTCCAGTATAATATTGGCATTTGCCTCAGCAGGTGGCCATCCACCAGATAGTAAATGTTTCCTGTTGATGATACTTCATATTTTGGTCTCAAGACTTGAAGAAATCAAAGTGGAACTGGGCTAGAAGATCCTTTTTGCTGGGTAGGTTTCATAGAGCCAGGGTGCATACTGCAGAAGAATAGCCATTAAACATTCTATTCAACTAAGGATCCTGTGTCTCATACTACTGACTGGTTGGTTAGTCAAGAATTGCCTGAAAGTTTACTAGTGACAAATCATTAATTAGTACAACCAACTCTTTGGGGATCGGATTCAAAACCTGAAGCACAGGAGGAATGATAACCCAGGTGAAAATGAATGACACAGAGGGTCTTGGGCCCTAGTGAGGAGCTAACAGTTATGGTTTATTTTTTAAAAACAGGATGATATACATATTAGATGCCATCTAGATAATTACCTTGTGCTCATAAATTAGTAATTTGGACAGATTTGATAACATAAGCATCCATTTGAAGTGAGCAATAGTAACTGTAAGAGGAGGCACAAAAGTAACTACAGAGTGTTTGCTCAAAGTGTTGGCAAATGACTGATGAATGTTGAGCCATAAATGAGAGATCTATATCTCAGCATCATTGCAAAAAGAATGTAAAAAAAAAAAAGTAAGATCTGGAGGAAGTGGTAGAATGAACTAGAACATTCTTCTGAGCATGACATCCTTTGCTTGGCATGTTCATATCTGGATTCTACAGCCCTGGTATCCAATCTGAGAACATTATGTGGAACATTATGAGAACATTATGTGCAAGGGATGGAGAGGAATTGTGGCCCTATCTTCCCCCAACCATGAGAACATATAGCAAGCAATAACATCTAATGAGGAGGTCTCACAATATCCTCTCTAAATATCCTTAGGATTTAACAGTTTCTAGGTAAGGAAGCTGTTTCTTCATTGGTAAGAAGTATATGTTCTTATGAATAATCTTTCACTGAAGGACTTGGAAGCAACTTGAAAGAGCTCACAGGATGTTCAAAAATAAATAAACAATTGAAGAAAAATGTCAAAGTAGAGTGACTAGATAGGAAGAGGAAACCTCCTAGTGAAATGGAAGGGGAAAAAGAGAAGATGATGGGAGAAGAATATAATAATAATACAGTATATGTTTATGTAAAACAACCACACTGAAATCTGTTACTGTGCATAATCACCATATGCTAATATAAAATTAAGATCTGATTACAAATGATTACAAATGATTACATGCAGCTAAAGGCATTGAAGTGTCTGCTTTACATTTTAAACATTGTTTTCAATTTACAGATGTTGCTTGCCATAAGTACCTCATTAAACTTACACTTAAAATTAACTCAAGCATTTGGTTTGTCAGCAATACTGGCCCCATTTCAATAGTGGCCAGGTGCTACTGTTTTAACAGAACCCATGTTATACCACAACCTGGGTTTTAAGTATCAACCAAAACTAAAATAATTCTGAAAGAATTTGAGAAATTATGGTATCAAAATGTTTAATATATTATTGTTTGTTTTTGCATTTTTATGCATTTTGTATAAGCAGTGTTTTTTCCACGCTTCAAAAACACTTGTATCTAATGTAGACACTCTAAAAATGCAACCATTTTGATAACAGTTTTTTCATGCTAAACTATAGCTGGACTTTATTCTGAGTCACTATTATCTGTTACTAATACATAGTAGTGAATTATTTCATACTGGTTACTATTGTCAATAATGGAATGACTGCAATGTTTTGTTATTCTTTCAATTAAACATTAAAACAAAGTCATTGTTTTGAATAGCTGAGTAGTACTTCATTGCGTAAACATACCACATTTTCTGGATCCATTCTTCTGTTGAGGGACATATGGGTTGTTTATACTTCTATTATACATAAGGCTACTATAAACATAGTGGAGCATGTGTCCTTGTTTTATGTTGGAGCATCTTTTAGGTAGTTTCCCACTAGTGGTATAGCTGGGTCTTCAGGTAGAACCATTTCTAATTTTGTGAGGAACTGCCAGATTGATTTCCAAAGTGGTTTTACCAGCTTACATTCCCATGAGCAATGGAGGAGTATTCCTCTATCACTACATCTTCTCTAGTATCTACTGTCACCTGAGTTTTTGATCTTAGCCATTCTAACTGGTCTGAGCTGGAATCTCAGGATTGTTTTGATATGCATTTCCCTGATGACTAAGAATGTTGAACATTTCTTTAGGTGCATGTCAGCCATTTGGTATTCCTCAGTTGAGAATTCTTTGTTTAACTCTTTACCCCATTTTCAATAGGGTTATTTGGTTCTATGGAGTCTAGCTTCTTGAGTTCTTTGTATATATTGGATATTAGCCTTCTAGCAGATGTAGGGTTGGTAAAGATCTTTTCCCAATCTGTGGGTTGCCTTTTTGTGCTATTAACAGAGTCCTTTGTTTTACAAAAGCTTTTCCCTAGAGAGTCCCAGATTCCAAGGAAGCAAGAGGTATGCAGGACCCAATGGGGATGACTTTAGTTTAACTACTCAACAAAGGAGAGATACAACCTGTAGAAACCACCTCTAAGATAGGCTCGGCCCCCAGTGAAGGGATGGGGTCACCTACACATCTCAACATTTTTAACCCAAAAATATTTCTATCCAAAGGAAAGACAATGACAAAAAATAGAACAGAGACTGAAGGAAAGGCCACCCAGAGACTGCCCCACTTAGAGATTCATCCCATCAGCAGACAACCCCCCCCAACACTACACTATTATAGCTTGATGCTAATGAGCACTTGCCAACAGGAGGGCTGTATGGCTCTTTTCTGAGAGGTTCTACTAGCACCTGACCAATACAGATGGAGATACAGCCAACCATCAGACTGAGCTCAGGGACTGCAAAGGAAGAGCTAGGGGAAGGACTGAAGGAACTATAAGGGATTACAACACCATAGGACGAACAATATTAACTAACTGAAGCACCCAAGAACTAAACTACCAACCAAAGAGTATTCATGGAGGGAGCCATGGCTCCAGATACATATGTAGCAGAGAATGGCCTTAACTGACATCAGTGGGAAGAGAGGTCTTTAGTCCTGAGGAGGTTTGATGCCCCAGTGTAAGGGAATGCTAGAGTACTGAGGCAGGAGTGGGTGAGTAGGTGGAGGAACAGCCTCATAGAAGCAAAGGGGAGGGGAGAAAGGGCATATGGAGTGGGGGGATTTTAGAGGGGTAACCAGGAAGGGGGCTATCATTTGAAATGTAAACGAATAAAATGTTTAGTAAGAAAATATTAAAATAAAACATTTCACATTAATATGTGTTAACAATCTATCAGGTTTCATTGTAATCATTTTAAGTTTCTCAATGAACGTGATTGGGATTTATTTCAGAATAATATTAACAGAAATTTCTAAACAAAAGTATAAAATAGATTTTCTCAAACATGTCTGTTTTAAGTTAAGTAAGTAAATATATTTAAATTTTTCTTTTAATTTAGTGTTTAGTTTGCTTCTGACAAAGAAACCTATCTAGTTTCTCTCTACATTTTAAGTCAAGTTCATGCATGAAATCTAATTTGAAATTAAAAGACATTAAGATTTGCTAAGGTACAAGTATGTTGAATTTTATTCCAAGAAAAGTTTAGATTCAATTTAATCTATCCACCCAATTTTATTAATAAAATTATAAAGATATGTGTTTATGTGAATATATAAATTAATAGGATAATCTCAACATAAAATAATTATCCTGAGAACAAAGACAATGAAAAGAGTCTTCCCTTATTAAATCCTTTTCCAAGAGGATGACAAAGGTGGATTGATCTTTTTTAAAAAATGAAATCCCATGCTTTTTCTTATCACCAAACATTCAAATAAGGAACATAGTAACTTTCAAGGTAACGCACAACTCAAATCTGACATTCATGTGTACATAAATTGATCTCCACTAAACTCCACTTAAACCATCCTAAGAAAATTACCCTATCCATTAACTACTAGGGAGTTAATAATAATGAAAATTATAAACCAACATCTTGATTTTACATACAATGCACTTTATAATTAGGATCTCACCTAAAGTTCATTGATCATGTAACTAAATTTAGTCAAAAAAAGTTCAATCAGTTAACTCCTTATTCTGGTTAAGTGCTGCTTATCTAGACTTATTCCAGATACTAAAGATTGCTCAAACAAAATTTATCCTTGAGGAAGAGAATGATATCAGAGGGCAAACATTTTTCTTTACTTTGGAGAAGGTTAACATTGCTAAAAGATAAAATACACATTAAAAATACAATCAGAGTTATGATGGAATCCTTCTATGAAAAACAGATATATCAGCAGATGCACAAAGGAAATCATAGCTTATTAAAATTTCAAAATAAATGAATAAGCAATGTCAACTGAGGAAAGCCTAGCATTGGCTTTTCACATATTTTACTACAAACCTATTCTGAGGCTTATAATCAGTTGTTTTTCTTTTGAGTATTACTTCACATTTCCAACTAATTAAACATAATATGATATTTTGTAAGTGGCAACACCTACCTTCCTGAAATCTACATCTTTTCAGATATATTCTCATTGGAGAGACAATGGATGTTGTCCTTTTTGCTAACTTACATATTGCATTTCTTCTCTTCTACTATTAACTCCACTTCCTAACAATATTTTGAGCCATTTTTTTTGTCCTTTACTTCTCTGTATATAGTTATGATTAATACACTTCACTTGGGAAATTGTAATTATGTACAATAGATACATTTTCCCTTAGTGTTTGTAACCCACTCTTCCGTGTGTGTGTGTGTGTGTGTGTGTGTGTGTGTGTGTGTGTGTGTGTGACATTGTAAAATGCAGTGTTGAGCATGTGACTTTCTTGGTTTAAGAATTTCATTTGGCCATCATTGCAGAACATGTGCCTACTGATCTCTCCACCTCACTGAAGGCACTCTCTTCTGGATAGCTGTAAGGTCCTCCCATCTTGTTCTCTAACCCAACATGTCACATTTCTGTCTGTAGCATTTACATTTTGTATTTTCTTAGCTCTATATGCCATAATCTTCTATTTTACTTCAGTTAAGCCAATTTGCCTCTCATCAGTTAGCTTAAAGGTTAGTTGTACCAATGAGGGTGTAGTAACAAAAAATTTCTCCCCTCTGGGTGCCTAAACATTTTGTACTTCCTTTCATCACAATTTTCATAACATATTTTGAAATTACTACAAATCATTAATCAGAAACGAACATACATTGTTCCCTGCTCTATTCTTTGTCCCAGTGATATGGAAGAAGCTTAATAACCAAGATATAATAATTTTAATATCTAAGCCACATTTAATTTATTTGAAACATGAATAATATAGTAAAATAGTTACATGGAATGACTGTTAGGTTTTTATTTCTCCTCTTTTGTAATAGATAAAAGGTAACCTGAATATATAAAAAGCATAGACAATTTGTCTGAGAGCATCATACTGCACTTTATACATTGTATATTGTGTATATTGTATACTAGAATCTCCTTCAAGTTGCTCATTTTTCATCATATATATATATTTGTTTATACCAAAATATCCCCAGTAGTAATGAAATGAATAATAATTTAACATAGACAGTATATATATAATATTTACCAAAAATGAATTATTTTATATCAGTGTAAACTTTCTTTTGATGTATAGTGATAAGGTTTATAGCCAAACTAAGCAAGATTTTACACATGTGTTTTATCTTCAGCAGAAAAAATGAAAAGTTATGTTGACAAGAAATCCATATCATATCGAGATGCACTAGACTATTTTTTAAGCATATGATTACAACTATTGCATTTCTTATTAACCACTCCTACTATCTCAATAATACAAAAAAAGACAATGTCATACCTGATGTGGTGGCTCATGTCTTTAGTCCCAGCACTCTGGTGGCCGAAGTGAGAGGGGCTTTCTATGAGTTCAAGGCCAGCTTGTTCTTCATAGTGAGTTCCCAGACAGCTAGGACTATACAGTGATAGGCAGTGCTATATAGTGAGATCATGTCTTTAAAAACAACACCTTAACCAATAAAGTATTTCAGAAACACTTGATAGCAAAGAAGCGAGGGCAAAGGGGTATACTGGTGGACATACCACAGTTTCCACGACAAGAGATTTTTTTCTCTGTTGTTGGGGGAGGCTGTAAGGATGGAGGGCATGCACAGTGAGTTGGATTGTGGAGCATGATGTGAAATTCACAAAGAAACAATAAAAAGAAGTAAAGCAGGCAATGTTTGTATATATCAGAGCCTATGTCTTCTACTTTCTTTTAAAAACAAACTTTGGTATTTAACTGACAGTAAGAAGATAAAAATTTAATTACCCTCAGTTGTGTCCACCATCCATTAATATTTATTCAACTGAAATATTTCTCTGCTTCCAGACGATGCATCTGGGCAATGAAGGTATAACGTCAGATCATAGCAACATTTGTGTATAGAAGAAATAGGAACAATTATGTATAGAACTTCGTTATGTTAGTGCTCTTTCTCAAGAGAGACTACAACATTGAATGAAAACTATAGTATGCTTAAGTAAGAAAATGATGTTAGGAGAAATAATAGTAGAGCTAGAAAAAAGAAAATGGAAATTTGAAATCAAAATTGCGAACTTCATCTGTGAAAAAACAAAATGATGTATATAGATATATCTTCACAAATATCATTAATTACAATTACTCCTAAGATATTACAATTTGTCTACTACTAAATTGTGATTTGGTTGTATATGCCAAACACTAAAGTTATATTGATGAATTTATAACTATATCTAAAGTCAAAATAAATTTGTAATATGTGAGAAGTTACTGACAAGTCCCTGTCTGGACAACCATTAATTTTTAGTTAAATATCCTAAATCTAGAGGCTATTCTGATGACTCAAGATTTGTAAAGAACGTAGCATATTTTCTTCAGCTGAGCTGAGTATTCCTCAAATATTTAATAAAGTTTGCTATACAAGAAAAGATATTCAGCTTTAGTAGAAAGTTTCTATCAAACTATCTACTTAAATAAATTCCAACCTAACCTTCTAGGGCAGAGTGTAGGAAACTTCTTATGCAATATGTAGCTGATAAAACATGTACTCTTGAAGAACACAGTTGATTCTTATAACATGATAAGAAACATTTAGCTCATTATTGAAATGATCAATAAAAACAATGGACAGAGTAAAGTAATTTACTCCACAAAACTACCTTTATATTATTTCTCTTTAAATTTCTTCAATACCATTTTCAATTGTGTAATGACTAAGGAGAATGTTTTCACAGTTTTACTGTATTGCTTATTAATCAAACCTAAATAATACACTCAATTCGTAATAGACTATTTTAAGAATGTGTATTTAATTACAGCATTTGGACCTTTGAAAGCTTTTGTTTGTATGTTTGTTTGTTTGTTTGTTTTGCATTAGGGACAAGGCAATCTTGTCTTATATTGAGAAATTTTGCTTGAGTGTCTCAATTATTCTGATTTATAGTGGGCTTTAAAGATGCAAACTAATAAGTGTAGCATTATTGGTATTTTGAAAAAGATAAGCACTACTTTATTACAGTAAAATACATTAATTTTAAAATGCACTTAAAAGTATAATATATAGAAAAAAATATATATAAGAATAGTAGTTACTTCAAAAAAGGTAGTAAAACAAAGTAAATTTGGAGATAGAAAAACTTTTATTCCAGATTTTAATCACAGATCTGCTAACATTTCCTAAGATGTGTAATTTTGGCAACTTATTGACTTCATTAATTTAACTGTATATCAGGATATTAATAATATCTCATATAGAGTTAATATAAAATTATATACATAAAATACTTAGGATAATGAGTATCTCATTTATCTGCATATATATCTACCACAATTTTAAATGGAATCCCGCTGTTGCAGTGTCAGTTGAGGCTATTCTGATGACTCAAGATTTGTAAAGAACGTAGCATATTTTCATCAGCTGAGCTGAGTATTCCTCAAATATTTAATAAAGTTTGCTTTATAATAAAAGATATTCAGTTTTAGTAGAAAGTTTCTATCAAACAACTATCTATTTAAATAAATTCCAGCCTAACCTTCTAGGGCAGAGTGTAGAAAACTTCTTATGCAATATGTAGCTGATGATTTATATACTCTGTGATGTTCAAAGCTTAAAGCTGGCTCTGAGATTTAACATATATGTGATATATGTAAGAACGATGTACATTTACATGTGGAGAGAGGAAGACTTAGAAAGTGAGTATGAGAGATAGAGTTATCAGGGAGCTAGCTATAGAAACTTTCTATACTTCCATCTGAAAACTACACAGGGAGACATACATTTTTGTAATGCACAAAAATGAGTAAATGCAATAGGATGGACTGTATAGTACTAGGTATTAGGTCTAATACAGCTGAGAGGGGGAAAATACTTCATGTCTTATGACTCATAGTGAAGTTCATGAGAGTCCATGATTCAGTCTGAACCATGAAAGCATTGCCTAGAGAAATAAGGTGTTATAGAAAAATTAATAATAAATAAATGACCCTGGATTGTACTGAGAGTGAGAGAAGAGCTGAACAAGTAGTTGGTTAAAATTAATGGCAGTCAGTGTTTCTGTCTTCATTAATAAAATCTCAAGTACCCATAAGTGAGTAGAAGCTTCTTAAAATATGTACACATGTGAAAGAAATCTAAATGGACTCATCAAATAACAGGCAAGACTTTTCTAGTTAGAGCTACTTTTGCTGTGATGAAAAACCACAACAAGAGTGACTTGGAGACTGTCTTAGGGTTTTACTGCTGTGAATAGACACCATGACCAAGGCAACTCTTATAAGGACAACATTTAACTGGGGCTGGCTTACAGGTTCAGATGTTCAGTCCATTATTACCAAGGCAGAAACATGGCAGCATCCAAGCAGGAATGGTGGAGGCAAAGAATGCTCTCTGTTGGATGGTTCAATCTGTAGGTGCCTATGGACCCACATTAGTTGATTCTGAATGTTTTCTTGTGGTGACCTTGACCTCTCTGATTCCTTCAATACTTAATCCTTTTTCATAGAATTTCCCCAAATCTGTCTAATGTCTGGTTGTGTGTCTCTGCATATGTTTTCATCAATTGCCAGGTGAGGCTTCTCAAATGACAGTTATGTCTGGAAGTATAAAAGAATATCATTAATTATGAGAGAGGTGGGCTGTCTCCCATAGTATGGGCCTCAAGCTGGGCCAATATTCTTCCCATCTGTTTGGCCATTTCTGCTCCATTTTTATCCCTGCAAATATTGTTAGCAGAAGAAATTGTGGGATGAAGATTTGGTGGTTGGTTTGGTGTCACAATTCCTCCACTGGAAGTCTTTTTCTGATTACAGAAGACGGCCATTTCAGGTTATATATCCTCCCTTCCACTTTTTGGGGTCTATGGATAGATTTCCAGAGTGGTTGTACAAGTTTGCACGCCCATCATCAATTGAAGAGTGTTCCTCTTGCTCCACATCCTCACAAACATGTGCCTTCAATTGAGTTTTTAATCTTGGCTATTCTGACCAGTGTAAGATGGAATCTCATAGTTATTTTGATTTTCATTTCCTGATAACAAAGGACATTGAACATTTTTTTAAAGTGCTTCTCAGCCTTTAGAGATTTCTCTGTTGACAATTCTCTGTTTAGATTTCAACTGGATCTTATAGAGGTACTTTTTAATTGAGGTTCCTTCCTTTCCGAAGACTACCTTCTGTCAATCTGGCATAAAGATAACCTGGGCAGAGACAATGTCCCAACTAGACATCTTTCACCACCAAAGTGAAATTTTCAGTGCCAGAAATTGGTTACATATAATTCAGTCCTTGGCCAAAAGTGCCTCCCAAAAAACTCCTAACAAATAAGGTTCCTGCCTAATCTATTGGTTGTTCTTCACAACCAATGGTAAAGTCCTATTTCTGAAGACAACACTTACATATCTCATTAAGCATAGATAAGGTGCATAAATAGAGTGCTTAAATAGAGTCATTACCCCTGGTGACTAGTGTTTGGAGTACTGGAAAGTTTCTGCACAAAAGTTGTAGGAGTAACCAAGCATTACATGAGTTTATATAAAGCCCACACAATAAAATAGAACCCATATCTGACTGGGCTGACTAGTTTTTCTCAACTTGACACAAGCTAGAATCATTGGAGAGTGGGATACATCAATTGAGAAAAGTGCCTTAGTGGGATCTGTCTGTAAACAATCCTGTAGGATGTTTCATTTTTAAATCAGTGATTGAAATAAGAGAGAGGTCCCATCTCATTGTGTGTGGAGCCACTCCTGAGAAACCCATGCCAGGTCTAGTTGTGACTGACCTTATCATCTTGTTTGTTTTAAGAGCATGGAAGGCTATGAGGCTTAAGAATAGAAAAGCACATTAAGTGGGATGTATTGGGCCATTCTAATAGGAACAGGGAAGACAGTGGTGCTGAGGGCACTGTGAATTTGGGAAGCCCAGTTTAAAAAAATCATAAGAGAAGAATATATTCCAGCCTTAAGACCATTTTTGTAATAATTTTGCAAACAATGTGGAAGCCCACATGAGTAAATGTTGCTTTTATTTCCTCAGATGTAAGAATGAGTGTTTGGTTTAAATGTGAATCACCCATATATGGCCATTGTAAAGAGAATATCTCGTGTCATGTGTAGATACATAACATGTCAAATAAAAGGCCTATGGCTCAGGCAGAAAATAGAGGTAGGACATCAGAGACAAAGAAATGGTTATGGAATCGACCCCAGTGAGTGATTCACTGGGAAGATACGAGATAGACACAGACCACATGTAACCAACCATGTGCCAGACTATAGGATAAAAAATAGGTTATTTTAATTGATAGATAATTCTACTCATAGAGCAGCCTCACTTTGTGGCCAAGGTATTTATACGAATACTTTGAGTCCGAGTTTTGTTTCTGGAAGCATGGGGCTGGGAAGAAGAAACAGAACATAACTTTAACACTCATACATTGGAATGCTTAATCACCAGAAAGTAGAACTGTTTAAGATGTGATTGGAGGCATGACCTTTTTGGAGAACACTCATCACTAGAAACAGTCTTTGTATTTTCATAGCTGTACATGCCATAATCTTGATTCATTCTTTAGTTAAAATTCCCAACTCCACTTTTAACTCTCAGCTTAAAGGTAAGCTCTACCACGAACTAAGCTTGATACACTCACAATCAGAAACCAAGAGCAATAAATGCACACTAGTACTAATCTCACTTTCTATGAATTATATAGTCTAAAATTTTCTGTTTAGGGAATGGTCTTGCACAAAATTAAGATCAGGCTTCCTATTTAAATTAATGTAATCAAAATAATTTTCCACATGTATTCCCATAGGGATATCTCAAAGTTGATTCCAGATTTGACAATTATTTTGTATCTATAAAATGTCTAGGAGACAAACTTCTGAGTGCAGTTTTTGGGCAAGATCTTTAGCTGAGTAGGAAAGATCCAATTGGAGTGTAGGTCACACTATGTCATCTTGCCATGTGCTATTGTGCCAAAATCAAAAACAAGAAAATAAGATGGAATCCAACTGAGCACACTCATTGATATTTCCTACTGTGGATACAATGTGGTGAAGCGTTTCATACTTTCACTGCCATACTTCCCTGCCCATTTGGACTGCATCCCTGTTTGAGCCACATGTGACGTAAGTGCTGCTTGTTCGTACTTAAAGTATTGGAAGCTGAAAAATAATATACAATTCTTATCCTAAATCTGGCATTTATTAACTGAACAAATTTGGGCAAGTGTCTCTAGGCTGCCATTTTCCCCTTATGCACATATAATATTAATATAATATCAATCTCATATATTTCTAGTTAAATAGGCCATGATTATTGTGTTAAGAAAGTTTTATTCCAGAATTTTTACTTCCTGATGAACTTGTTGCCTTTGTGTTTGCTTAAAGAGGAAAAAAAAGAAAATTTACCAAAAAAGTCAGAGATTTTCTGGACAAATACCAAATATTAAAATTAAATCAGGATCAGGTAAACCATCTAAACAGTCCCATAACCCCAAAAGAAATATAAGCAGTTTTTAAAAGTCTCCCAACCAAAAAATGCCAAGAAACCAGATGGATTTAGCGGAGAATTCCATCAGACCTTCAAAGAAGACCTAATACCAATACTCTTCGAACTATTCCTCAAAATAGAAACAGAAGAAACATTACCCAATTCATTCTAGGAAACCACAATTACACTTGTACCTAAACCACAAAAACACCAAACAAAGAAAGAGAACTTCAGACCAATTTCCCTTATGAACACTGATGCAAAAACATTCAATAAAATTCTTGCCAACCGAATCCAAGAACACATCAAAACAATCATTCACCAAGATCGCAGAGGCTTCATCCCAGGGATGCATAGATGGTTCACTATATAGAAATCCATCAATGTCATCCATTACATAAACAAACTCAAAGAAAAATATCACACAATCATTTCATTAGATTCTGAAAAAGCATTTGTCAAAATTCAGCATCCCTTATGTTAACAGTTTTGGAAAAACCAGTAATTCAAGGCCCACACCTAAACATAGTAAAGCAATATACAGCAAACCAGTAGCCAACTTGAAGCAATCTCACTAAAATCAGGGACTAGACAAAGATGCCCTGTCTCTCCCTATCTATTCAATATAGTACTTGAAGTTCTAGCTAGATCAATTAGAAAACAAAAGGAAGTCAAAGGGATACGAATTGGAAATGAAGAAGGCAAAATATCACTTTTTGCAGATGATATGATCGTATACTTAAGTAACCCAAAAAACTCCACCAGAGATCTTCTACAGCTGATAAACACCTTCAGCAAAGTGGCCGGATACAAAATTAACTCAAGCAAATCAGTAGCCTTACTATACTAAAAGGATAAACAGGCTGAGAAAGAAATTAGGGAAATGACACCCTTTACAATAGTCACAAACAATATAAAATCTCTTGGTGTGACTCTAACCAAACAAGTCTAAGATCTGTATGACAAGAACTTCAAGTCTCTGAAGAAAGAAATCGAAGAAGACCTGAGAAGATGGAAAGATCTACCAAGCTCCTGGATTGGCAAGATTAATATAGTAATATAGAGCTTTGTAAGATACTCGTTGTTGTTGGATTTACTGATTTGTTAAATCATACCATTATAAGCAGATGTAATTCTTTTATCGTATTTTCTGATTAGCTTTTCTTATAAACACTTACCACATTGGGCAATTATCAGATTTCCTTACTTATTTATCCCTTTCTCCACCCATAAGAAAACAAATTTAGTCAATAAGCGTACTATTGACTAATATTTAGCACGGATTTTCTATAGTTCTTGGGATAAATTGTGTCTCAGTAGTGTGTACTCCTGCCATTCAGCTTTCATCTCATTTATTATTATTATTATTATTATTATTATTATTATTATTATTGTTGTTGTTGTTGTTATTGTGGTCCCTTTACACATATTTGGGGCATGATAGTGCTAAATAAAATTGTTCTGCCTTTGAGATATAGCTAATCTGCTAACTTTATTTCTTACTGCATGTAGTATGTGATTCTTCACTATTAAATTTGTGATCAATTTCTTTTAGCTGAAATATTTCTATATTGATTACATATTTATAAAATCATTTTCCTCCATATTGTTCTTCATAATAGGCAAAGGCTAGAAAAAAATACTAATACTCACTTTGAACTTTAAGACTAGAAAAATTTTTGTTCACATTTTTGTAACAAGAAAAGTAAGTGTTATCTAGTAATTCTCAATAAATAATTAAAAATTTCTTTTTTATTCTGTTTGACTTATATTCTTTTTAATGGTGATTTTTGGCAGAGGGCGTGATTCCTCCTCCAATATGTCATATTCAACTTCTAAGGGTATTTCAGTTTTATGCACAGTTACATTTGTCTACATATATTTATTTCTTTGAAGTAGGAATCTGTCCATTTGTAAATTTCTATCCTATTATCATAGTAAAGATGCAGTTCAATCATAAGTGCTTCTGATTCAACTACAGTTGTTCCCTGTTTCCTCAGATCATAATATTCACCAAACTATTCTCCATGTCTGTCTACCTCACTTCAAGAATGCAACATAAGTGGAATCAACATATAGTTTATGACATGAAACTAGATTTTTTTTCACTCAGTTTCATTCTGATGAGACAATCTAAGTCTGGGGCATCAATAGTGGCTCCATTTAGTTGCAGATTATCATGTTATGATATTGATTCCACATTGGTTAATCCTCCACACACCAACAGATATTGGAGTCATTACACATTTTAAACTATCATGAATAAAGATGGTACAAACGTTCATTCACAGGATTTTTGTGTATGCACAATATTTTATTTCCTTGGCATAAATATAAACAAATATTTTAAATTAAGCAACCAATTAAAAAGTGGTATGCTTATAAAAAAGGAAACTTTAGAGTTTCTAAGGAAACAATTAACTATAAGTTAGACAGAAAACACTTTCTTACATAAAAATATATATTATTTTGCATTTTATAGCACATTTGTTACTAATTTTAACCATGCCCATTTTACCTTACATTATAAAGCATTCATCAGAAATTGCATCCTTGATTAATTTTTCACAATTTGAGTAATAATCTATGTACATTACAATATCAAATAAGTTATAACAGTTGACAGAAATATAAAATGCTTGTTATTATTTGAGTTTATATTTTTAATTATAAAATCAATTCTATACTTGTTACTGTATTTTGCAATTTTGGTGTCCATTATTTACAGTTCACATGACATGAAGTATATAACTTCTAAACTGACTACTACATACTGTATCTTGGATTTAATCAACTCTTAGTGGGACAATTTTGTAATCATGAACATTGAATTGACACTGTTTCAAAATGTTCAAAATATTTGCCATTTATTATAAAAAATACTCTTTCTTTCATGTTTTTATTGAACAACTAACTAAATTGTATATTAGTTCAAGATATCCAAATACTAAGTTATAAGAGTAAGAATAAGAAGAATAGCTGTTGTCATTTTACTTGAAGTTGCTTATAGTAAATACCGAATGTTTGTGATAATATTCCACATGATGTAACCTTGATATTTAATTCACTGAACACAGTCGGGACATTCATTAATTACCCTGCATCAATCTACTATTTGCACTCTTATTTTCCATTTTTTTCTCATCCAACATAAAAAGTTACATACTTTGTCTTCTAATTTTGGAAGGTGATATACACCTTTAATTTTACACATTTTTAAATTCTTTGCTCTACTTCTAATTGAGTTTTTCTTTTTTCTGCCTTCAAAATTACAGAAATGTTATTCTGAAAACTTATTTTACATATAATCATAAATTTTCTCCCAATATTACCTGACTTTTTACATGCATGGTTTATAATGTAGGTCCAACATGGTATGTATCTGACTATATATTCTTTTTTCCATAATGTCTATGTAGTGTTTATCTCACATACAACTGAAAAACTACAAATTTGACCAGAGGTTTCCACCATTCAATAATGATAGCAATGTCTCTACCTTCGTGTTTTATGGTACTACAATCAACTTTTATTACCAATCCCATGCTAAAAGACTTCATTTCCATCACTGGTATCTATAAAAAAAAATCCCATTTTGTTTCCAATAAATATTAAAGATACAGTTTCTTCTCCATTCCATCTCCATAAGGTCTCTTTTCCTTGGAAAATGAATGAACAGGCTAATCAAGATGATATTAAAAAGGAAGGTTTAAGACTATGTGCTCAGACAATGCAATGGAGCTTCACCAGGAGCCAAGAACTGAAATGGGCATTAAGGCCATAGTAATTATGTTCCATCATTTTTCCTAGACTATTTCAAATTAAAGCAAAGCAAGCACATGCAGGACTAAGAAATTCCCCTTTTTTTCTTATAATGGAGACTGTATTCATAAGTTTGGGTAAATGAGTCTTCTATTGTTGGAACGGGAACAAGAATGGGGAATGAGAGGTGATGAAGCTATGTGTTGATTTCCAGAAAATCAGACTCTGTAAACCAGTATCAAGTGTAGATTTGAGTTTATTGCCCAGCCCTGACAGTGTTTGAGCCAATTCCAAGCCCCGAAATCCTCGGCCAGTTGTATCTTACCATTGTACCACTATGCTCTCATAAAGCCCTGCCTAATGAGGTAGCTAAGAAGGAATGTATCTGTTTGTGTAGGTGGGGGTTAGGGGGAGCGGGGTGGAATTGTAACCTGTGAAGACTTCACTGAAGATGGGTAAAGCGGCCACTGCCCTGGCCTAGGTTCCTTTTACTTTCTCACTGTTGTGCCAGGAGCCATCTTTTTCTTAGTTCTCGTGCCTTGTGCGGTACATTAGGACTCTATGAGGAGCTTCAGGAGCCTACGGTCCCACACTCTGCATCCCACTTTTCCGTCACAAGGTTGACTTTCACATAACCCACATTTTACACTTTTGTAAGCAAACCGAGAAAATGTTGATATAAATGTTTTTAATGCTTTCAGCACTCCTCACTCTAAATAGATACTTTGAATAAAACAAACATCGAATAAAATGTTCCTCATTCTTTTGGGCCACACTGATGGCGATGCTGATGTAGCTTAGGGGACTAAATCTGCATGCCACGGATATCATCTCTAATGTGGCACCTTTGTAAAAACAATTAAAAAAATTTTCAAGTAGGACAATTAAGATCCATTGTCTTCAGTTTGAAAACCGAAGCCATCAAAATGAATTATCTTATGTAAAAGAAGAAAACCAAAGCTTTGGCTATAAAATGACTATTCAGAATTTCACTCTCATCTCAGAGAATCACTATAAATCTTTGAGGTTGTAAATCTGAAAACCCTCTTCTATGACAATGACCTTTGCCCTTTCCCTTCTCCTCTTCTCCAGCCTTACTTTTACATATCCTCCAACATAATAAGCCTGCCATCACTAATGTTATAAAGTAGTAATTGTTCCTAATTGGTAGGGAGGTGACAGACCATTCTGGTAATGTTGTGAAACTGTAAGAAAGGGGGAGTGAGAACATTCACAGGCCCAGCAGTAATTATCCACTAATTTGGCCTGTTTGTGTGGGGACAGCTCATTATAGCCCTTAAGAAACCTCAGAAGAAGGAGGGAATGTAGGTAGGAGGCAAGGTTAAATAATTAGTGTTCTGCAGAGTTTTTTAAAAAAGATTCAAAGACTGAGATTAAGGGTGAGAAATGTGACCAGAGTAACAATTAAGAAATGGTAGACTGTTTGGAACAACTGAGTTTATGATTTTGTGTGAGAAGGGGTAAGATGATATCCTGCATTGGGCATAAAAATAGCATCATGCCAGGTTTATTATATCCTTCCAACTATTACGACCCTCATTCCTCCCCTTTGATTTTATAGTATAAATATCATGCTTAACACAACTGCTATTCTCATGAGTCCTGAAAGTCTTAGCTTCATAAACTAATGAGCAAGATGTTTGCTTACTATTTTATCTTTAGAATTTATAACCGTATTTGGCATACACAGGCAGCGTATTACAAGCTTTTAAAATAAATACTCAATTATTGCTATGTAATAAGACTTAATTTCTACATTTCTCACGTATTTTCACATATATGCGTTCAAATTTTAATGCAAATACATTCCAATTTGATAAATAGTTTTTATTAAATATTTTAAAGATTTAAATCTCCTCATATGAAGAATCCACTTATTTAAGTATGTAGTCATTGAAGGACTTTAAAACGATCCAGGATATTATGTACCTCTTCACTAACCTAAGAATATGTTCATCAATAGCATGGAATGCGGAGAATTTTATCAATCCAGCAGTATGATAGTCAGGATACAAAGGATTAAAAATTATTTTTTTTCTCATTTACTTCAAAGAAGTCTCTCCTAAGCCTGAACTACATTTGGAAAAAGTACCATAAGCTTGTAAAAGATGAATAATGATATCAGGATGATGAGATTCTTGAAACATCATTAAAGTTTAAAACAACAATTCAACTGGGCTATAAACCACACATAACAATTGACAAAGAGTGAAGGATTTTAATGTGTAAATGATTAAATTCATTGTTGTCTGTGCCTTTCTTTTTAAAGGTCATGTTAACAATACTATTTCATCACTCTTGAAAATTGTTATAGTACGCTGAATTCAAAGGAATTTACAGAAACCCCATGGAGGGGTGGATTGTAGCAGTCAGAGGGAATGGAGGACACCAGGAGAACATAGCCCACCAAATACATTAAGAAAGGCTCACATGGGCACAGAGACGAAAGTGGCAAGGGTGGGGCCTGAATGGGTCTGCACATATTTTATAAAAGCTTTTAGCTTGGTAGTTTTGTGGGACTCCAAACAATGGGAGTGGGTGTGTCTCTGACTGCTTTGCCTGCTCTTGTGACTCTTTTTCTTGTACTGGGCTGCCTTGTCTAGACTCAATAATAGGACTTTTATCTTCACTTAATGTATTTTGTTTTGTCCTGCATGAGTACTGACTCTTGGATCCCTTCCTTTTTCAGAAGAGGAAACATAGGAGAGTGTACCTGGGGAAGAGGAAAGGTAGGGGAGAGTTAGTGAAGAGTAGGGCGAGAATGGGGTCAGGTGTGCTGAATGACAGGAAATCTATTTTCAATAAAACTACGACACCTGAAAAAGTAAAAGAGCTCAAAAAAAAAAAAAAGGAATTTACTGAATGTCATCTGTTCAAATATTTTAAATACTACATTGAAGTACTAAATTTCATATGAAAATTATATTATTATGCATGACATTAGGCCATTAAGAAAATTTTATGTGTATGACTGTTTATCATATATATATATACCAAGTGTTCCTGGTAACTGGAGATAACAGAAAATAAGTTGGTTACCCTGAACCTGGAGTTACAGATAATTGTAAACTGTCATGAGGAAGCAAGGAACTAAGCCTATATCCTCTGCAAGATCACAAAAAGCTCTTAACCACTGAGTTCTCTCCAGTGTCATAAGTTGTTTTCTTAATACATATGCACATATATATATATATATATAAAATTAAAATGTAGTCACATCTTTTGTTCCCCTCTATCAATCCATTTCATGTACCCTAATCACTTCTTCATAAATTCATAACCTCTTTTTTGTTAGCTTTTATTGATACATATAGGTAGAAATTGAAGTGGAAATTTATGGTTATGGCATATGACACACTCTCATGATGTTTTGCCAAAGCAGATTCATAGGATGTTTTGTTCAAGGAAGACCGAAGAGAGGACATGTGATGTTTATAAGTAGATTATAAGTAGGTCTGAACAGACAGTAGTGGGGGTGTTTGTACAGGTAGCCTTATAATGCTTCATTGACCTCATATATTCGCTTTGTTGCTAGAGGCACAGCAGTGATTTCCTCTTGGCTATATGGCTGGTTTTGTTGCTACTGATGACTCCTGGTATCCTGACAGCAGAGATTGCAATCGCCACAAACAGGTTCACAACCCCTTGTCCTATTTACCATCTTTTCTTTTCTCACCTACCTTTGGATGATGAGATTGGGGGTGGGGCAGTGTAGCATTTGAGAACCCTTATTAAAGTAGGTTTTGAAAAATCTAAGTCAACAAGAAATGCATACATATAAATCCAGTCTGCTAAGTGATTCAGGGTTGCTTAAGTGTATACAACATCACAGATTTCTACTGTGCTTACATAACAGATTAGGGGTTCATTCCAGAGAAGAGTAATTCTTCCTCTTTTAGCAATTCTCAGCTGCCTGTACTTTCTGACTAGGGATGGAGCAGCATCAGATTCCTGTGTTCTGGAGTGACAAGTCTGTTGGTGCTGCCACTTTGCAGCCCTGTTTATTCAGCCATATTGTTGAAGCACTAGGGAGGTACCTCCCTTGTCATTTCTCAGAGTCACTTACAGCTTGCGATCCTCTGTCTTTCCACTATCTCATCTACAATAATTTTCCTTGCCCCTAAGGTACAGAAGTTTTGTTATAGATGTATCCATTAGGTCTGGGAAAACCAAGATCAGTTGTTCTTCTATATTGTGGCTACTTGTAATTTTCTGTAATGCCCTTCTACTGTTGTAAGGGGAAGAAAGACATTACACTTATCTGTAGGTATGGGGATTAGTATTTAAAACACAGCTAAGAATTATGCTGGTTTCATGAACCTATGGTTCTAGGTTATTTTCTAAGATCAGTGTCATAACTAGTCCTGGATAATGAACTAGATTTCCAGTACTAAGCAAGATTTACTTCTTGTTATATGAGCCTTATGTCTAATTAACAGTTGTTGGCTACTGCCAAGGTCTGTATGTTACAACTGTATTTTTAGGGATAAATTGACATGTTGGTCACTGTGGTTTATAGAAATAATTACATCACAGGACTGTTTGCTGCTTGCCACCCTTAGAGTCCTTCCTAGCACCTCCCTTTTTTCTGATTTTTCCTTTCATATCACATATATTCCTTTATACCTCTTTCTATTGCTTCTTCCCATGGTGCTTTTTGTTTTCCTGGTGTTGATGCTTACTCCACGTTTTCTACTCTTTTTTAATGATTTGGATCTAGGAGCTACAGAGGAGAGAGAACATAGAGGATAGATTTTTCTTGTTCTGGGTTCTCTCAGTCGATATTATATTTTACCATCATGCTTTCCGATTCTTGTTCAGAAGCTTACCTACAGAAACAAGAACAATTCGAGAATTTTTTCTAGCTTACTAAGTCATATAATACAAAAGCAAAAGATCCAGCTATTGTATAAATCCCCTCTCTAAGAATTATTTAATATTTAACTCTTATTTTATTTAGAACTCTAATTTTTATGAATGCATTGAATCATAAATAGTTGATGCAACATATCCTAGAAAGGTTCAATTTCTTCAATTCTTCAGTTTGATCATATTTGATCATAGTCTACTAATAGGAACATGAATTTATTGTTTTATCGACATTTTTACTGATCTTAACATTTACATCCTTGTTTCAATATTTCTTATGCACATGATTTATGTAGATAATATATTTTGTGATACTAATTCTGAGTGTGACAGATGTGTGGCTGATGTGTCCCCTTGTATTTTCTAAGATCCTTTCCAGTTAGTGTGGAACCAGGCTCTTACTTCTTTTTAATTGGCTAAATGAATACATGTTAAGCTTCATTTTCAAATTTGAAGAGTTTAAATGATTCACTTCATTGCAATTTATCTATTTTGAAAATTGTGGAATTTCCCTGAATATATGTTAATATTGTGGCCCAGATCCTATCCACTGCTTAGATAACTGTTATCCTGAATTTTCTATCACTAAGCAGTCAGATTTGCTTGGTGAAAAGAAAACTGTCTGTTGTCTTATGCCATTGATATATAGCATGTTTACAACTTCTTCATAGCCTGGATTTCCTTAAGTATTACTAAGTATACTTACATTCTAGAACTGCTAAAGTTCATTGTTAGAGCAAGAACTAACCCACAATGAAGTTATCATATTAAGATTAAAAATTAGAATAAAATTAGAAGTCAAATTCAGTTTTAAATATATAGTGAATCTTAAAATAATTAATGGTCAGAAACATATAAGAAGCAAGCATTTTTATAACCAAAATTTCAAAGAAAGTAAATAAAGCTTTTGAGAGTACTGAACCAACCTGAAAGAGTAGCTTTTCCCATGTAAGATGTGCTTAATTTATCTCTAGTTTTCTTTTCTTCTTCTTTTTTTCTTTTTAACAGAACAGGAGGCAGGTAACTGAATACAAGAGGTATAAACATTGATGCATTTGTTTTCAGTCTCAAGAAAAGGAAACATCAGAATAAAATTCAGACTTGCTGAGCAACAAGGATGAGTTAATGAATCAAAATGTCTTGAGAGCTTGTAGACAAATAAACATGCACTATTTAAAAGAGCAGGATGCAACTGGAATGACATTAGCTGAAACACCCAACAATGGGGAGAAAAAACCTGTAGAGACTATATCCAGAGGTTAGGCACGGCCCCCAGTTGAGGGATGTGGCCACACACCCATCTCAAAAATATTAAACCAGAATTGCTCCTGTCTAAAGGAAATGTAGGGACTAACAGTGGAGCAGACACCGAAGAAAAGGCCATCAGAGAATGCCCTGCAGTCTCTGAATGAATGGGATACATTCCATATGCTACCAAACCCAGAAACTATTGATGCCACGAAGTGCTTGCTGAACAGGAGCCTGATATCGCTGTCTCATGAGAGGCTTTGCCAGAACCTGACCAATACAGATGTGGATGCTCACAGCCAACTATTGGACTGAGCGTGAGGAACCCAATGAAATAGTATGAGGAGATGAAGGTGTTTGCAACCCTATAGGAAGAACAACAATATCAACCAATCAGATACCCCAGAGCTCCCAGAGACTAAACCACCAAACAAAGAGCACACAGAGAGGATCCCATGGCTCCAGCTGCATATTTAGCAGAGGATTGCCTTATCTGGCATCAGTGGGAAGGAAGCCCTTAGTCCTGAGAAGTTTCAATGCTCCAGCACACATGAATGCTAGGGTTGTGAGGCGGGAGTGGGTGGATGGGGGAGCATCCTCATAGAAGCAGGGGAGGAAGAAGGGGATAGGGGTTTGCAGAAGGAAAACCGGGAAGGAGGATAACATTTGAAATTTAAGTAAATAAAATAACCAATAAAATAAAAGAGCAGCCCTAAGAATACCACAGCTAAGTGAGTTTTATAAAAACAATAGAGGCCAGAGTGCCATGTTTATAAAACTTAGAGAAAATAAATGGAAACCTTTATATATACATAAACACACACACACATACACATGCACATATATATATATATATACACACACATATAAATATTTGTATATATACACATATAAGTATGTGTATATATATATGTATGTGCATATATATATAATATATATATAGAGAGAGAGAGAGAGAGAGCAACGAGAGTGAGAGATAGACACAGAGTTAGACACATAGACAGAGAAAGAGGTGTGTGTTAAAATGGAGTTACACCTATAATGGAGAAACAATGCTCAGGGAAATTGAACATGAGGAGCTAACAAATAAAAAATGCCGTGTCAAGCTTTATTTGCTTATTTTGTTATTGTTGACCAGTGAGTTCCCATATGCTCTTAAACATTACAAATTATTGGCCTTGCTCTTATTTTCCTTCCATAACTTGATGATAAGGTATTATTTCTGAAGACACCACATGCTTCAGTCATAAAAAAAAAAAAAAATCAAGGTTTTACGTACCCAAAAACTTTATCTTCTAGAGAAGTTTTTTTAGTGCTGAAAGGTGCTATGTCATCAATCAGAGAAAAAAAGTAATCAACCATAAAACACGTCTGTTTATTCTGTCAGTTACAATAATGTCTTGCCTGAAAAGACATACCCACTGGTGCACTAGTTGCACGAATACCATGAGAGTAACCAACCAGTTTTTAAGTATATTAAAGTTCACTTCCACAAGGTAAAACCTATAAGTGGCACTATTGTAGTGTCAAAAGCTTATGGATGAATAGAACATAGGCTGTCACTTAGAGCTTCCTGCTATAATAAAATGCTAAACTGCACAGTATTAAACCAACTTCTAATGACCGTGGACCAACTGTCATCTAAGAAGCTTGTCTTTGTAGTAAATAGTCATTGACACAGTGGCCTACAATTAGACAAGCTGCATGGAATAAAATACTGCAGAATATTCCATCCTAATAGGAACATACAGATCCAATTATCAAAGGAGTCTCCCCTAAGGCTCAGGAAGCATTGAAAAAGAGGTGGTAGAAAAAGTATAAGACTTAGAAAAAATTAAGAACAAAAATGCTTTACTTACAGGAGACAGGGAAAACTATGTTATTATGGCTGCAAAAGAAAAATAGATTAATATTTATATAAAAATAAATAAGCCTAATATATAGTTTAAAAAATGTCATGAATGAACTAAAATGGAAAGATTAATTTTGCAACATTTAAAGAGTTCTATTCTAAGTATAAATATGAATAAGCATCCTAATTAATATATAGGATAAGAAAGTTATGACAAAAGAAATATTTTGTTAATTTACTAATATGAAAAACACACTTAACAAATCATGCCATATATAAAGTTGGTGATGCTATGCAAATAATATGAAAATTAAAGAAGTAACAAAAAATTCATATCAAAGTAGAAGACGTTTCAGCTTCTTATAATGCTGATAGAAGAAAATGTCAATAATCAAAACAAAATAAACAAAAAGAAGTAGAAGGTGTTGTAAATCATTATTTTTTTAAAAAAAAAAATCTCTGTGTGGGGTTTCTTCCCACCTTAAATCTTTTATGTTCCCAGGTGAAAGGCACACCTACAACCTTTATATTTTAATATGTCTTAGGCAGCACAATAGCTGGGCAACTAGCTAACCTTGCTGTTAGAATCTGCTTTCCTACCCACAAGCAAAGTTATTACTTACTATGTTTCAACTGGGCTGCTCCTAGCGCCAATTGGCCACCACACGTGGCCACATATTTACGGCTCAGCTAACCCACAGCAGCTCTTTTTTCTCTTCTCCTGCATCTTCTTTTATCACATGGCAGCTTCTTCTCTCCTCTCCCCTGCTCCTTCCTCTAATCACACCAAAACTCAATCCCAACTATTTATCTTCTCACTAGCTATTCACTGCTGGCATCTTTATTTACCAATCACAGTCAACTGGGGGCAGGGGCACTGAGGGTCTTACATGTGGACTTTGTCATCTTCTAGCAAACAGCATCAGGAGCCCCAAATTAGCATTAGAATACAAGCAGCGTTAGGTCAACCCACTACAAGACACTAATCTGATCTAGTTGGTGTAAGTAGAACAATGCATTTAATAGAAGAATACCTATTTTAAAGTATTAATCCACGATTTCCTTAATTTCACAAAATTCCTGATACTAAAAGAAATCTCATCAAAGCACAAAATACATTCTAAATCTCATCAAAAAATACCCTCTATTAATTTAGGAGAGTTGAAGTTCCAAACATTTTTGGAATAGTAAAATTATGTTCAAGATAGTATCATAAAGGATAATTTGCTAATACCAGAAATGGAACAGAAGACACAATTTTACATTTTATGGTAACCTAAAATCCTAATTTGTAGTATTGTAAAAAAGTATTCCAGCAAAACACTTTAGAAATAAGAGGAAATGTACAAATTCTTTAAAAACAATCAATGTCAAAAAAAAAAAATACATTAAGTAGTAAACCATTATATAAGAAATGCATTTGATTAAAACATGCCCACAAATACAAATAAAAACTCCAAAATTTTCCTCAACATTTTAATGAGTGAATTATGCCATATGGTGATTAAAATGGAAGAACGATCACTATGTCAATATGAAAAAAAAATCTTTTAAAAGTAAGACTGAGTAAAAGCAACAAAAGTAAATTTTGTGTAAATTAGTTTACACACTGGGAAGTAACAAAAAGAATCCACAACCTTAAAATTCATAACAGCATTTACTGTTGGGTTGACAGTGATGCGAAGGTCAAGGTAGGGCTGTGGATACTGGCTGTCACATACTTTTCACCTGTCAATCTTTACTCTGATGAATTCACATTTTGAGGATTTATTAGTGTTGCTAATAAAAAACATGTGAATTTTCTGTATAAATCAGTAATTAAAAAGTAAGTCTACCCCTACCCCTAGAGGCCTTCTACAATCTAATAGAGGCATTTTGTTGCTCTCAATTTTGTGAATGTACTACTGGCATCTAGTGGGCAGAAGCTGAGGATGCTGCTAAGTATACCATAGAACAGGAGGCAGTACCACACTTCAAAATTCCCAGTTTGAAATGTCAGTAATTCATTGGTAAAAGATTGATACATGTCATAGAAAATAATACACATTTATTAAAATAAAGTTATGCAAATCCATATAAACAACCTAGGCTTATATGAAATTTTAAAAATCAATAGTATTAATTGATGGATTGTAGAGAATCAATTAATCTTAGAAAATATAAACTAATACATTGGAGTCATGAGAAATGACTGCTGATATTTGGATTTCTGAAATATCAACAATGACTTGAATTTATTTATTTTTCTATTTTATTGGATATTCCTTACATTTCTGTTGGTACAATCCTGGTGCTGTGGAATGAAGCCCCACATATCTGTCCTGGGGCGCTGCAACTCTGGGGGGTGCAACAGGACACGTGGGCCCTGCCCATGGGTCGGGGAGGGGGCCATTCCTGGGGAATGCTCTGGCAGCTGTCTCTGTGGGTTCTCTAGCCCAGGGCACTTCAGTCCCCGCAGGGTGCCACAGATGGGTTAGCATGAGCACAGCTGGGATTCCTGCCAGGATCAGGTCTCAGCTGCTTTGGCCACCAGGCTAACTGCTTAGACTTGAGTGAACAGGTACCATCTAGGAGCCCTGGGATTCCCTCCATGAGAGATTAGCCTCAGCTCCTTAATCAAGGGCCATATCCCTCGCTTCCCACAGCGGGTCCAGATGAAGAGACAGTCCATAATTCTAAGATGTTTATTCTCATCATGTGGAAAGTGGCATGGATGGAACTTTCCCCAGTCTCTCAGAGAGGCAGGGCAGATATAGTAACTGGGAAGGGGCATGGCTAAGCCTCTAGGTGTCTCACTAACATGGGGATGGCTTGGGGCTGTGTGGCCATGCCTCTACCTGGAGCATGGCCACGCCTCTACCCTGGGTGTGATATGTGACCATGGCTGGAGCCAAAAGCCTCCAGGAGCCTTGGCATAACCTTTCCGGTCCCTTCTGAATTACTTCGCAGGGTCCCCCAGAGTTTGCCTGTGCTCAACCGGTGTGCCAGACTGCCTGCCAGATCACTGCCCCACACATTTCAAATGTTATCCCTCTTTCCAATTTCCCCACCAGAAACCCCCTATCCCACCCTCCACACCCCCTGCTTTTATGAGGATGCTCCAACACCCACAGGCCCACTCCTGCCTCTCCACCCTGGCAATCCTCTACACTGGGTCATTGAGCCTTCCCAGGACCAAGGGCCTCTTGTCCCATTGTCCCGTTGATGTCATTCAAGGCCATCTTCTGCTACATATGTGGCTAGAGCCATGGGTCCCTCCATGTATACTCCTTGGTTGGTGGTTTAGTCCCTGAGAGATCGGGGGTGGGGGGGTGTCTGGTTAGTTGATAATGCTGTTCTTCCTATGGAGTTGCAAACCCCTTCAGCTTGTTCAGTTTTTTCTCTAACTCCTCCATTGGGGACCCCATGCTCAGTCCAATGGTTGGCTGTGAGCATCTGCATCTGTATTTGTCAGGGTCTGGCAGAGCATCACAGGAGACAGCTATATCAGCCTCCTGCCAGCAAGCACTTCTTGGCATCTGCAATAGTGTCTGGGTTTGGTATCTGTATATGAGATGGATCTCAGGTGGGGCAGTCACTGGATGGCCTTTCCTTCAGTCTCTGCTCCTCATTTTGTCCTCATTTCCTCCATTGAGTATTTTGATCCCCCTTCTAAGAAGGACTAAAGCATCCAGACTTTGGTCTACCTTCTTCTTGAGCTTCTTGTGGTCTGTGAATTGTATCTTGGGTATTCCAAGCTTTTGAGCTAATATCCACTTATCAGTGAGTATATACTATCTGTGTTCTTTTGTGACTGGGTTACCTCACTTATGATATTTTCCCTTTCCATCCATTTGCCTAAGAATTTCATGAAGTCATTGTTTTTAATGTAGTACTCCATTGGTTAAATGTACCACATTTTCTGTATCTATTCCTTTATTGAAGGACATCTGGGTTGTTTCCTTCTTCTGTCTATTATAAATATGGCTGCTATGAACATAGTGGAGCATGTGTCCTTGTTACATGATTGAGCATCTTTTGGGTATATGCCCAGGAGTGGTATAGCTGGGTCCTCAGTTAGTACTGTATCCAAATAAATTGAATTTAAATCTAGGTCTACCATTATGTGTTAATTTGTGATTCATATGTAAGGATTCTAAAGGGTCTCTAAAATTACATTAAGTATAAGGCAAAATTTTAAAGGAAATAGAGAAATAAGTATGTTCCAAACCTCAGAAATGTAACAAGTAAGTGAGAATCAATCTGGAATATAGATTGCTATAAGACAAAGTATGACAAGATATGCTGTCTTTCTCATCTGGTGAAGTGAGGCATACTAATTATTCACATATTTGTACCTGCATGTTTCTAGCACTTCATTTTAAAGAAAGCATTCATGTGGATAATGTCTAGTTCGTCATTGTCAGTACAATACTGATTTCTCTGTTGTTGTTGTTGGTTTTTTTTCTCTTAATTTACTCTCAGTGGTTGGTATATGCATGCAACAGTATGCATATGAAAGTCAGAGGACAGTTCTCTAAAGTTCTATCCCCCTGATATCTGGTAGGATGTGGGATTGCACTCAGGTTATCAGGCCTATATGCAAGTGCCTCAACCCTCTGAGACATCTCACTGGTCCTGACTATCAAAGTTCTAAAGAAACTCCAACTTCTAAAAATATGACTTGATCTTTGTTAAATCAAATCTTAATTGAAATCAAGGTGGAGGTGCCAAGGACCAGCCTCAGCATAGATAGGAGTTCTGAGTGAGGGGGTGTCTGGGACCTGTGAAAAGAATGACTTGAAGTCAAATCCTTCCAAGTTCATGACCTGCGTTCTGCTTGATACAGCTTTCTCAGTCTGTTTCTAAGTTTGGCTTTTCTCTGGATCTTGCTCTGTCTATATTCTGCTTGCTTGATATTCTAAGAGATCTCTCTGTCCATGTCCTGCCTGCTTGTGTGTGTGTGTGTGTGTGTGTGTGTGTGTGTGTGTGTGTCTGTGTCTGTGTGTCTGCCTGTCTGTCTGTCTGAGTGTCTGTGTGCATGTATAGCTCTGTCTCTGTGTTCATCTCTGTGTTTATCTGTCTGTGTGTCTATCATTTCTCCAAGCAGTTCTCTCTTTTTATTGTAAAATATTTTCTGGATAGCTCATTTCCTGCAAAACACAGGTCCAGTCTTTTATTTTATATATCAATCTAGTCACTCCAGTTTTCATTTTAATTATCTTATGAATCAGCATCCCTTGACGTCAGCCCTTTGATTCTATGGA
The DNA here is from genome assembly GCA_019843965.1 of Rhynchomys soricoides. Taxonomy (NCBI): domain Eukaryota; kingdom Metazoa; phylum Chordata; class Mammalia; order Rodentia; family Muridae; genus Rhynchomys; species Rhynchomys soricoides. Next base: position 1,147,059 of record JADRCH010000260.1, read on the forward strand.
GACAGCAAACATACAGTTTTTCTTTACATTGCAAAAGAATTCAGAGCACACACACACAATAAACTAGTTGAGTGGGACCCTGCCCTGAAATTACCATTTCCACCATACCTAGTCCCTGACTTGCTATGTCCCAGGCTGAATTTGAATTCTGGAATCTGCCTCCCTTTATATCTTTCTTACAAGCTGTCTTATTAATGCAGCAGCCTTTGTTCCATTAGATTCCTGAAGCCCCACTTGATGATTTGTATTTGCTTGGCCCAGGGAGTGGCACTACTAGGAGGCATGGCCTTGTTAGAGTAGATGTGTAGCCTTTTTGGAGACAGTGTGTCATTGTGGGTGTGGGCTTTGAGACTCTGATCCTAGCTCCAGGGAAGCCAATCTTCTCCTATTTGCTTTTAGAACAGATATAGAACTCTCGGTTCCTCCTGAGCCATGCTCCCACCATAATGATAACAGACTATACCTCTGAACCTGTAAGCCACCCCCAATTAAATGTTGTCCTTATGAGAGTTGCCTTGGTCAAAGTGTCTGTTCACAACAGTAAAACCCTAAGACAGAAGTTGGTATCAGGGATTGGGATATTCCTGAGACAGGCCCGAGCATGCTTTTGTTTGGAAAAATGTGGGTTTGAGGATTTTAGATTTGGAAAACAACAGAATTCTTTGAGTGGGGCTCTATGGAATATTCTAGTAGGAGTATGAAATACGTTGTTGCTAAGAGTGATTTGAACTTTTCAGACATGGCCAAAGACATTTTAGTGGAGAAGAATTTCAGTATGTGGCCTAGAGACTGTTTTTGTGGTATTTTTCTGTAGAATGTGGCTGTTTTTGCCCTTGTCTGAAGAGTCTACCTCAAAGCTAAGGTAAAGAGATTTAAATTAATTGCATTGATAAAGGAAGTCTCAAAAAAGCTCAGCAGAGACTATGTTCTCTGATTGAGCCTCAGTAAGAGCATTTTGAATAAGCATAGGAAGCTTAGAAAGGAAAAATATAAAATATATGGTTTGAATATTAAAGGGGCACCAGGAAGGGAAATGGAGCTGAAACCTGTGCCCAAGGGATATTAAATTGAATTAAAGTAGTGGTGACCTTGGGGAAAGATCCCACCCAGCTAAGTGTAGGTCCAAGAATGGTAGTACAAGCCTTTAATCCCAGAAGACTGAGGCAAGCAAATCTCTGAGATTTGCTAGAGAACATGTTCCAAGTAGAGAAAAACTTAAATCCAGGCATAGAGTTCAGGAGACAGGCATGCATATCTCTTAATTCAAAGTCAGACTACAGAGCAATTTCCAAGAGAGTCAAGCCTAGGTAGTAAAGGAGTTGGAAAATAGAAGGCTGGTAATGATGTAAAATAACAAGGGGGCAATATTCCAGGCCCATCAAGCAGCAGAACTTGGAAGCTTTGTCCATGTAGCTCTGGCTTTTGAGTCAAAAATAGAAGAGACTATTGGGAAAATTGATGCTGCATAGCTGGAGCTAAGAAAGAAGTGATGATTAAGAAGAGACCAGCTTTGGATACCCCAAGATACTCGGGATGCCACAACCATGTGATTTCTGCTGAAGAACTCTGCTAATGGAGTGGAACCAGTCCAGATGAAAGAAGTTTGTTGCAGTCAATAAAAATGAAAATGGGTTGGAGATGTGAAGACTGAATTGACAACAGACATGGAGATGCAGAGTTTGTAGATTGTCCAGCTGATTTCTGTCTTGCTTTGGGTATTACAGTTATGTGATTGGATGGATCTCAGGTGAGACTTTGAACTTTGGACTTTTAACATTGTTGAGATTGCTATAGACTATAGGGTGTTTGGAAGTTTAACTAAATGTACTTATCATGTATTTTAACAAACCTATAGGGGCCAGGATGTGGAATGTGACAGATTATATATGCTTGGCCCAGGGAGTGGCACTAATAGGAGATGTGGCTTTGCTGGAGTAGGTATGGCCTTGTTGGAGGAAGAGTATCCTTGTGTATGTGGGTTTTGAGACCCTGATCCTAGCTTCCCGGAAGCCAATCTTATCCTGTTTGTCTTCAGAACAAGATGTAGAACTCTCAGCTCCTCCTAAGCCATGTTCTACCGTGATGATAATGGATTGAACCTCTGAACCTGTAAGTCATCCCCAATTAAATGCTGTCCTTATAAGAGTTGCCTTAGTCATGGTGTCTGTTCACAGAAGTAAAACCCTAACTAATACAGCTCTCATAATTCATACTACATCCTTATATTTTGCATAGTTAAGAAATTATCTACTTTTGAACTCATGTATCTAGAGCTTTTTCCCTTAGCTGAAGGAGTCTACTGAAGGCTCTAGCATTTACCATTTTGCTGAGACATTAGCTACACCTTTGTCTCCTGGACTACTGCTGTTTCTAATTCTCATGGAATCATTAATTTTGACAGGGAGGACATTCCTCTGAGGAATGTGAAAATATGTTCATTATTACATAAATGAGATTTATGCACAGCATCCATCCATAAAAACTCATGGAGGTTCATACCAGGGCCCTGTCCCAGGGGCAGGAACCATGTCATTCTGTCCCAAGCATGGCCACACTGGGATCAACATGGAGGCCCAAAATGTGCAATGACAGAAGTTGTCTTCTACATTCAAGGACAGTGGTGAGTTTGAGGTGGCCATAGATGCCAAGGTACATGATCAGAATCTCCATTAAAACATTTGACTCACTCAAATGACCCCTTCCAATCATGAGTTAAATTTGGAATACCATTTATTTTAATATCCGAAATTCTTATTTGTACATGTCTATCTGTCTTTCTCTATCTATCTATCTATCTATCTATCTATCCATCTGAAGATTTTCTCTGCTTTCATGCTATAATGGTATTAGAGAGTGGATGCAATGAGTACAAATGCTTCATAAGTTTAAAATATTTACCAAGGGAACCTTTTTCAAAACCAGTTAGCTGATCTCTACAGAGCCAAGAACTCAATAGTTTCTCCATACATCAAGTATCAACAATATGGGATAACATTTTCACAGGCAGTATAGTTGATAATTTAAAATCTGTTAAAATAGGTAATCATATATTGCATTATTAATTACAGTGTAGCCAAACAAGTTAACAAAACACAGAAAGTTTTCATGTATATCTATATAAGTAAGTAATCTAACAAGCTCTGAGAAAGAAATGTAGTTGCAACTATATATTAATATGACAATAAGTCCTGGAAAAAATAACTTTATGCTAAACTTTCAAATTTTAAAATATTTTGATATAAATCAGAAAATAGGAAGGTCCAATTTGGAAAATGGCCATTTCTACCCCTAATTTCCCAAGACCAACAAGTTTTTCTCTGAAGAGATTTTGTAAACATAATTCGGTTCCTGTTTTTCTGATGTTAAAATACATAGCTTTTAGACTGTTTTTGTTTTTTCTAGGGAATGGATTGCAATTATATGAAAAACTAAGAGTAGCACAATACTGTAAGAGGTATAGCTAAATTCAAAGAGAAAGACTTAAAAATAAAATTCATAAACTCTGCTGTTGGAAAATAATTTAAAAGTAAGGAATTCTATCTGCCACCCCTAGTTATACTTATATGTCAATAATACCAACAGCTATTATAAGCTAAGAACCATATTCAGTCAATAGTCAACAAGAGTTTTAGCTTGAATTGAAATGCTCCTTATAGGATCATGTGTTTGAATGCAAACAGAGTCCCAAGTTGGTAGTATTGTTGGGAAGGTTATAAGTCCTTTAGTAGGTAGATCCTTGCTAGAGCAAGCATCACAGGGTAGACTTGGAGGGTTTTGAGCTGACCTTACTTCCTGTTTTTCCTTTATTCTTCCTGGATGTGGATAAAATACAATATTGGCCTTATGTTTCCATTGTCTTCATGCTTCTGCCATAATGGATTGGATTCACTCTGTAAGAATAAACCAAGTTAAACCATTTCTTCCTTAACTTGTTTTTTGTCTGGGTTTAATACTACAGCACCAGAAGAGTAACTAATAAAGAAATTTGGATAAAAAAATGTGATTGGTGATAAGATGAAGCTATGTTCTTCTTTAGTGACTATAGAAGATTTCGGAATGTGAGGTCTGAAATGTTGTCCAGTGCTGAGGGCAGAGATCAATAGGTCATTCTTGCTGGAGCTTGGGAGCCAGAAATGATGAAATGAATGTTGAAAGAGAGGCAGAGATCATGATGTTTCAGAAGAAGAAAAGGATTATATTGACAATGGTGTTAAAGAAGATTTACTGGACCTGGGGCCAAGGATCTGGCTGCAATCTGCCCCATATCCTGAGAGTTTCCATTAAACTGAATTGAAAATTAATGAACAAATTTCTTTGGCAGAAGAAATTTCAAAAGAACATCAATGTGATTCTCTTTGAGTCTACAATGAATAAGAACAACAAATGGAAATATTTTTTTAACTGTACTTTGACTCTAACTTATTTATTATTTATAATTCCTTTTGTTTTAATTATTTTATTTATTTACATTCTAGTTATTACCCTTCCCAGTTCCTCATCCCCTTCCTGCTCCCACTTTCCTATGAGCTGGTGCCCCCCACGCAGCAGGCATACCACTTCCTTGGGGCACCCCCCTGAACTCCCTGTACCCCATGAAATAGATCACAATTTGGGCCAGTCACTGGACTGCCTCTCCTAAAGTCTCATCTCTATTTTTGTTTCTGCTGTTCTTTTACACAGGAACAATTCTGGGTCAGAAATTTTGACTGTGGGTTGGTAGCCCCATCCTTCTACTTGAGTCTCTATCTACTGGAGATGAATGCTTTGAATACCATCTCCCCACTATTGGGTATTTTGTCTAAGGTCACCACCATTGAATCCAGAGAGTTTTTCACCTCCTAGATCTCTGGCACTTTTTAGGATGTTCCACCCACCTCCCACTCACCCCCAGGGCTGCATATTTCCAATCATTTTACTAGAATTCTGGGAATCTCTCAGGATTCCCCCCACCCCATACCTAATCGTTCTCCCTTCTCCCTCCCCTCTCTCCACCAGGGACCTCCTACCCTCTGACTCACATGATTAGTTTCTTTCACCTTCTAAGTGGTATTGAAGCATGTTAACTTGGGCCTTTCTGCTTGTTAAACTTCTTATAATCTGAGCTTTGTATCCTAGGTCTTCAGTACTTTTTGGCTAATACCCTCTTATCAGTGAGTACATACTATGTGTGTTCTTTTGTGACTCTGTTATCTCTCTCAGGATGATATTTTCCAGCTCCATCTATTATATTGCAAATTTCGTGAAGTCATCATTTTTAATAGCTGAGTAGTACTCCATTGTGTAAATGTACCACCTTTTCTGTATAAAATCTTCTTTTGAGGGACATCTGGGTTGTTTCTAGCTTATGGCTATTATAAATAAGGCTTCTATGAATATAGTGGAGCAGGTATTCTTGTGGTATGGTGGGGCATCTTTTGGTTATATGTCCAAGAATGGTATAGCTGAGTCTTTAGGTAGAACTACTTCCCATTTTCTGAGGAAACACCAGATTTATTTCCAGGATGGTTTTATAAGTTTGCAATCCCACCAGCAATGGAGGAGTGTTCTTCTTTCTCTACATCCTCACGTGCATGTACTCTCATTTAAATTTTTGATATTGGCTATTCTGATTGGTGCAAATTGGAATATCAGGGCCATTTCTATTTGTATTTCAATGATGATTACGGATGTTCAACATTTCTTTAGGTGCTTCTCAGACATTTGAAAGTCTAGAGTTGAGAATTCTCTGCTTGGCTCTATACCTCATTTTGATTGGGTTATTTGTTTTTTGGAGGTTAACTTTTTGAGTTCTTTATATATTTTTGATCTTTGTCCTCTATCAGATGTATAGTGACAAATTTTTCCCAATTTGTAGGTCGCCAATTTGGCATATTGACGGTGTCCTTTGCTTTACAGAATCTTTTCATTTTCATGAGGTCCCACTTATCAATTGTTGATTTTATAGCTTGAGCTATTGGTACTCTGTTAAGGAAAAATTTCCCTGTGCCAATGAGTTCAAGGTTCTTTCCCAAATTGTCTTCTATTAGATTCAGTGTGTCTGGTTTTATAGTGAGGTACTTGGTTCACTTGGATTTGAGCTTTGTCCAAAGTGATAAATATGGATCAGTTTGCATTCTTCTACATGTAGACCACCAGTTGGATCAGCACCATTTGTTCAAAATGCTTTCTCCCCCTCCCACCCCCCACTGGATGGTTTGGTTTCTTTGTCAAAGATCAAATGTCCATAGTTGTAGGGCTTTATTTCTGTTTTGTTTTTTTCTATTCCACTGATCAACTTGTCTGTCTCAGTAACAAAACCATGCAGTCTTTATCACTATTACATTGTATTATAGCTGGAGGTAAGGAATGGTGATTTCCCCTAGAAGATTTTTATTGTTGACTAGAGTTGGCTATGCTGGATTATTTTTTCAATTTGAAATTGAGAGTTGCTCTTCCATGTCTGTGAAGAATTTTGTTGGAATTTTGATGGGAATTGCACTGAATCTGTAGGCTGGTTTTGGTAAGATGGCCATTTTCACTATGTTAATCCTACCTATACATGAACTTGGAAGATTTATCTTCTGAGGTCTTCTATTTCTTTCTTCAGAGATTTAAAGTTCTTGTCATACAGATCTTTTGCTTACTTGGTAAGAGTCACACCAAGCTATTTTATATTATTTGTGACTATTATGAAGGGTGCCATTTCCTTAATTTCTTTCTCAGCACATTTATCCTATGTGTAGAGGAAGGCTGCAGATTTGTTTGAGTTAATTTATATCCTGCCACTTTGCTGAAGTTGTTTACCAGCTGTAGAAGCTCTCTGGTGGAATTTTTGGGGTTGATTATGTATACTATCATATCTTTTGCAAATAGTGATACTTCAATATCTTCCTTTCCAATTTTTATCCCCTTGATCTTCTTTTATTGCCTAATTGTTTTATTTATTACTTCAAGTACTATATTGAATAAAGAGAGAGTAGGCAACCTTGTCTTGTCCCTGATTTTAGTGAAATTGCCTCTAGTTTCTCTCCATCTAATTTGATGTTAGATGTTCGTTTGCTATACATTGTTTTTTTTAATGTTTACATATGTGTAATGAACTCCTGATCTCACTAAGATTTTTACAATGAAGAGATGTATATTGTCAGAGGCTTTTTTAGCACCTAATGAAATGATTATAGGATTTTTTTCCTGGAGTTTATTTATATAGAGAATTATGTTGATGGATTTTTGTATATTGAACCACCCCTGCATCCCTGGGATGAAGCCTACTTGATTTTGGTGAATAATGTATTTGATGTGTTCTTTTATTTGGATTGAGAGAATTTTATTGAGTATATTTGCATTGATATTTATAAGTACAATTGGACTGAAGTTCTCTTACTTTTTTGGGTCTTTGTGTGGTTTAGGCGTCAGAGTAACTATGGGGTTTCATAGAATCAACTAGGTGGTATTCCTTTTGTTTGTATTTGTGGAATAGTTTGAGGAGTATTAGTATTAGATCTTCTTTGAATTCTGGTAGAATTCTACACTAAAACCATGTGGGCTGGTTTATTTTGGGGAGGGGGTGTTAGAAATAACTATTTCTATTTCCTGAGGAGTTATGGTACTGTTTACATAGTTTACCTGCTCTTGATTTAACTTTGGAATACAGTTTCTGTCTAGAAAATCATCAATTTCCTCTAAGTTTTCCAGTTTTTTGAGTATAGGTGTTTGTAGTAAGATTTGATAATTTTTAAAATTTCCCTCACTTTCTGATTTTATGTCCCCCTTTTCATTACTGATTTTGTTAATTTGGATACTGTCTCTGTGCCCTTTAGATAGTTTGTCAGCAAGTTTATCTATCTTGTTGATTTACTCTAAGAAACAGCTTTTGGTTTTGTTGATTCTTTGTATTGTTTTCTTTGTTGCTATTTGGTCAATTTTGGCCCTGAGTTTGACTATTTCCTGCTCTCTACTCCTCTTGGGTGAGTTTGCTTCTTTTTGTTCTAGAGCTCTCAGGTGTGATGTTAAGTTGTTAGTGTAAGATCTCTCTAGTTTCCTTACCAGAACATTTAGTGTTATGAATTTTCCTCTTAACACTGCTTTTATTGTATCCCATAAGCTTGAGTATGATGTCTCAACATTTTCATTACATTCCAGGAAGTCTTTAATTTCTTTCTTTATTTCTTCCCTTACCAAGTTATCATTGTGTAGAGATTTTCCTGGGTTTGGGGTACTGGAGGTGGTTATTCTAGGTTTTCTTTCAGTGGAATTTAGAAATGGTCATAATTTGAACAGGGAGAAAATAGCTAGAATTGATTGTGTAACCATAGTCTCATTTGGTAGAAATATTTATAATTATTACAAAGTTTAAATTATAATTCTTACATTAATACAGAATTTATTTAGATACAAAGATTAAGGTTTCCATTGGTATGAATTTATTCTATTAATATAAAAATTTAAGAATACAAAGCTTAGACCCAGTCCTTTTATAATTGCCTTTACAAACTGATTTTAGATGATTAACCACACAAGTTAAGAGCCAGAGAGCAAATTCATACTTTTGAGTTAATTGCTAGGGTGTTTTCAAGATTATTTTGCATAGATAGATAGTTTTCAAAAATGTCAGAAATCCACAGGATGTGACATTTAAAGTTATTTAATCATTTGTTATTGAGACATATCTGCTCCTGACAGCAACCTATTCTTGGATTCAAAAAGGAAACTGAGCATTTTACCTACAGATGAGGTTGTACATTGTGGCATGGTAGCCACTGGGCAGGAATTGCCTATTCATCTACAGACAAATTGCTGCCCAGGAAAAGGACACACTATGCAAAATTAGTCAACTGATTATCTTTACCAAGACAAGGTAATATAATTTTGTGTTATACAGGTCTATCAGATGATCCTGGGACAAACAGGCACAATCTAATGCTCCAACATGTTGAGGAATTGGGGACTATATTAGGTAGGCAGCTGTCTTTGCAATATGTTTCAGTATTGGAAGCTGGTCAGTGCTTCTTATATTTTCAGGTAAATTTTATGTCTCTCTTGGAATTCTGGTGGGATTGAAGACTAACCATAGTCTCTTCGCCAACACAAGCAATTTAGCATTGAGAAGAGTGTTTTCAGATAGTATACAAACTAAACTAGGACAAAACTCATGCAGAGAATTGTATGCCTCTTAAGTTAGATGGTAGAGTGCTTTATCTAAATTGACAAAGTGACAGATTGGATGTCTTTGTGTTTCTTATTATATAATTTACTTGTTATGATTTTTTTCAATCATATCTGGGAGAAGAGTTTCTTTTATTGGACAGAAACAGTGAGATGAAATGAAATTTTCCTCTAACTGATTGACTGGATAATAAAGACGACAAGAAGCCATCATTGGATGAAAAGGAGACAGGCCTTCTGGGTCCAAGAGAAAACGAGGGAATGAAGGAGGAAGGTACGCTCTTTTTAGAAGGCAAGAAATAGTATTTCGAACTTTTGGGCTAATAACCACTTATCAGTGAGTACATACCATGTTTATTCTTTTGTGACTGCATTACCTTGCTCAGGATGATATTTTCAAGTTCCATCCATTTGCCTGAGAATTTCATGAAGTCATTGTTTTTAATAGTTGAATAGTATTCCAGTGTGTAAATGTACCACATTTTCTGTATCCATTCCTCTGTTGAGGGACATCTGGGCTGTTTCCAGTTTCTAGCTATTATAAATATGGCCGCTATGAACATAGAGGAACATGTGTCTTTATTACATGTTGGAGCATCTTCTGGGTATATGCCAAGGAATGGAATAGCTGAGTCCTCAAGTAGTATTATGTTCATTTTTCTGAGAGTCCACCAAACTGATTTCCAGAGAGGTTGTATCAGCTCTCATTCTCACCAGCAATAGAGGAATATTCCTTTTTCTCCACATCCACGCCAACATCTGCTGTCACCTGAGTTTTTGATCTTAGCCATTCTGACTGGTGTGGGGTGGAATCTCAGTGTTGTTTTGATTTGCATTTCCCTGATGACTAACGATGCTGAACATTTCTTTAGGTGCTTCTCAGCCATTCTAGTTTCCTCAGTTGAGAATTCTCTGTTTAGCTCTGTTCTCCATTTTTTGATAGGGTTATTGGATCTCTGGATTAGAGCTGAGTGTGAGGTCTCAGATGGAGGACTTGGAGAAGGGACTGAAGGAGCTGAGGGAGTTTGCAGCCCCAGGGAGGCAGCAACAGTGGCAAATGGCCTGGCCCCTCGATATTCCTGGAGACTGAATCACCAACCGAAGAATACACATGGAGGGACCCATGGTGCTGGCCGCATATGTGGCAGAGGAGGGTCTTGTTAGACATCAAGAGGACTAGAGGCCCTTGGGCCTGAGGGTGTTAGATCCACCAGTATAGGAGAATGCAAAGGAGGGAAGAAGAGAGTGGATGGGTGGGTGGGTAGGTGGGGCAATATCCCCATAGTGGCAGGGGAAGGAGGAAGGGAATGGGGATCTTCCAAAGGGGAGATCTGGAAAGGGGGAAACATTTGATAAATAAATAAAGTATAAAAATAATATTTAAATATTATAAATATTTAAATAATGTATAAAAAAAGAAAAAATATTTAATTTAAATTAAAATGTTTAGTGTGTACGGCATTAAACTGAAAGCAGCTATAAAACTGAAAAAAGAAAAGAAAAGAAAACACTTGTGCTAGGATTATTCTCTGATTTAGAATTCTCTTAATCTATTTCATTGCTAGTTTCCTCTATAGAGACTTCTGTGTAATCAATACTCCTTAGTCTGGCATGAAGTGACTGACAAATGACTGTACCTGGGATATTTGTGTTGATTTGTGGTTAGCTCAACTTGTCATGCTTATATATTGTATATGCTTGAATCCATGCCAAAAATAATTTGGTCATTAAACTTCTAGGGGGAAAAAAATAGAAGGCAATATTCTGCCACCTGAAGATTTCTAGCAGAATAGTTGATGAGTTTAGGATAATAGATTCCACGCTCAGTGGTTGTGTTATCTGTTGATTCTAAACTAAGATTGTTGGGTGTTTTCCATTTCACAAATCTCAGGTGGTCCAGAGGGAAAGAACATAGCCAGGTCAGAATTCGGCCAGGCTTTGGGATCGGAAGATTTGGCTCAGAGGAGAGGTAACCACAGTGGAGCATGGGCTGGCAAGAGTTAGCAACCAGCTAGCTGAGGGAATTTGGGAGGGCAGAGCAGTTTTGTAGCAGCTAGGCAGGAGAACAAGAGAGTGATCTTGGAGTTCTGGAAAGGCAGAGCCAGCATTGGTGGGATTGGTTTGGGGACACAGAATGTCAAATTGAGTCTGTCTTGGATTCTTCCACCATGATTTTGTAATGTGGACGATTGTATGAAACTTGTGTCTGTGTTGGAGTTCATGCAAGCAGACCCTGAGATGCTATTGCGTGAAACTGTGAAGGTTTGGTGTCTGTAGAGATGAAAACATTTAGGAGATTCCGTAGGATGCAACATCTGTCAAGAAAGGCCGTAAAACTAGCTCAAGAGGAAAAGCTCTGTTGCAGTAGCAAACCTAGAAGAAGAGAGACACCAAAGCTTTTGAAACTGAGTTCCAGATACGAGACACAGACTTACAAAATTTAATGTTTCCCCTCTGGGTGTCTCTCTTGCTTAAAACCAATATTTCTCCACTATGTCCTTCCATATGGAATAGGAAAATGTTCTGTGAAATTGTAAGTTGGAAGTTTGAAATTTTTCAAATATAATATCACACTTAAGAGATAGTCTACAGACTCAGGTGAGATTTCAGACTTTGAACTGTAAAGAATGTTGATTCTTTTAAAAACTAAGGGAAAATGTGAAGTTGAGCTATCTGACATATATAATGAGACAACCAGGAGTGTATGAAGGCCAGGGAGGGAATATAGTGTCTTGAAGATGAAATGTCTGCTGTTTGAATGCTGACAATGCTGTTGGGAAAGTTTATGGAAATGTTTAAACATTGGAGCTTTTCTAAAGGAAACGTCTCACTGAGGGTGGGGTTTTAGGGTCTTTGCCCTAAATCCACTTCCTGTTCTTTCTCTCACTGCTTCTTGTACACAGATGAAGTGTTCTCTTCCAGGTCATTTTTGTGATTTCATGGTAGTCTGTATTTCCTCTGGAACTAAAGCCAATAGACACTCTTGTTTCTCTGACTTGATTTTGGCCATTTTTGTTTACTAGTTTATTTTTCATTAATCATAGCAACAGAAAGTACCTAATAAAGCAATATCTAGAAACCAATATTCTATTGGTTTATGGACCTGAATTCTAGTAAAATGTTAATAGGTTTAGAAATATATTTATCTCTACAACTTTCAGAAGGAGCTTACACTAATAATAAATTTCAGCATTATTCTACTAAGGGATTCACCTTGCAGATTAATTTCTGATATACAAAATTATGAACTAGCAATTAGATATTGCTTTAGATTTACAAAGTTTATAATTTTTCTTGTAGAAATTGAAAGCTAATATCATAACCTTCATACTTTTCTTAAATAATATAAACATTAGTTAAATAGATAACTTATAAGTAAGTTGCAGTTCTGTGAAAATAGCTACAGCAAAAGGAATATCATAATAATTTTTGTACGGCTGTTTATAAGTGGACAATGATTGTATTGAATGTATTTTATACGTGTGTATTTGATCTTATTTAGTCCTCAAATTTTCTTCTCTTATGTCAACCTACTTCCTCCACCTGGTATTATTTCTTTTCACAAATTGTCTCCATTTGACTTGAATATTAAAAATTCCATACAAAGAATAACAAAATCTAGTTCTACAAAACCGGTAACTTCAGAATGAAAACAAACAAGATAATTGAAGTATGGAAATCAATTCAGTAGGTATGTGTGAAAGTTAGGAACAGAATAAAAACATTAAACAACTCAATTGAGAAATACTTGATGGAAATTAAAATCTTACCAAAAATACTAATAGAATTATTAGCAATAAAAGCTGATTAATAAATAATCATCAAATAAAAGGCTACTTTAAAATATTGCCAATGAGTTGGAATACCAAAAGAAAATAATATCTGAAATTAAAGAGAATGTTGATAAAGTAATATATTCGGTAAGTGGGGGTTGGGAAATAAGTGAACATGACTGCTCTAACATTACTAAGAGAGAATTCTTAAACTAGCATGAACTAGCTGAAACAACTTGGATAAAACCTGAGAGTTCAGAAATGTATTTTAAAATTTAAAGAATAAATTTTGACAAATTTATGAAAATTATGCATATACATATACAAGATAAATATTATTAATGATTCACTTCTAGGTCTTACAAAACAAAACAAGTCAAACCAAAAATTAATTAAGATCAGAAAGGAAAATAATAAAATGGAACATAAAAATACATTGCACAGATAAATAAGAAAGAATTGGTTCTTCTACATAATAAACAACACTGTCAAGTTCTATTTTGGAGTAATTGAAAGCACAATATAGAAGCACCAGATGAATGCATTCAGAGTAAAGGGGGTGACACAACATGTACAGGTGAAATCTAGTTCTAGATAATCAGGGGATATTTTGGATGCTTGTCTTTAAATATGGAAAGTCTAGATGAAATACATCAGTTACTAAATACATAAAGACTTACCAAAGTAAAATGTACAAAATGCATTGGGGAGTAGAGAGATGAATGGATACTTTTGACTACTTCCTGATTGTCCAGAGGACTCAACTTTAGTTCTCAGAACTCTATAATGTGGTTCATATACTCTATTATGATCTCTTTGTATAGTAGACATGTGTCAGAACTTTACACAACACATACATGCACACACCTGCATGGCATAAGTTTAGGAAACATACACACAGGAGTGTGTGCTCATTGACACAAATAAATATAATATTCAATAGAAAAAAAGAATATGCCCAATTTAAACATATTAATGATAAGCAACATGTTTGAATTATTAAAAAGAAAATACTCCCAACCAAAACAAAAAATCAAGGTCAGATACAGACTATTGAATGTTAGTAGAACTTTAAAGAATATTCCTCAAATTATTTTATAACCTACAAATGAATGAACCATTTTCAAAATTTATGCTATGGAAACATATTAACTTTATAATAAACCAAATAAGGATACAATAATGAAAATAGAAAATTACTGATTGTCTCTGACAAACTTACATGCAACAATTCTCAGTAAATACTTGAGTGCCAAATTTAATAGACACTAAAAGGAAAACACACTGTCTTACGTTTGTATTCCTGTAAAAACATCATGACCAAGAAGCAAGTTGGGGAGGAAAGGGTTTATTCAGCTTACACTTCCATGCTGCTGTTCATCACCAAAGGAAGTCAGGACTGGAACTCAAGCAGGTCAGGAAGCAAGGGCTGATGCAGAGGCCATGGAGGGATGTTACTTACTGGCTTGCTTCCCTTGGCTTGCTCAGCTTGCTCTCTTTTAGAACCTAAGACTATCAGCCCACATAGGGCACCACCCACAATGGGCCCTCCCCATTGATCACTAATTGCAAAAATGCCTTACAACTGGATCTCATCAAGGCATTTCCTAACCTGAAGCTCCTTTCTCTGGGTTAACTCCAGCTTGTGTCAAGTTGACACACAAAACTAGCCAGTGCACACACCATTATCAAGATAGTTTAATTTCAGGCATATGTAAATAAATTCCAACATTGCTTCAAGGGAGAGAAAATTGAACTTATGAAATTTAAAATCAGGAATGAGTCAAGCATGTTCATTAACTCACTGCATTCTCAATCAATGGTATGTAATCTTAATCAGTAAGGAAGAAGATATAAATGTGAAATGAGGAAACCTAGGTATCTTTGTTTTCAACAGCATGCACCGACTTAAAAGATGCTACAGATTCTTCCCTGGTTGCCTTTGTCAATTTGACACGTATTAGAGTTATTTGGGAAGAACTTCATATTAGAAAATATCTCTATCTTATTGTGTTTGAAGGCAAGACTGTTGGGCATTTTCTTGATTAATGATTGATATGTGGTTTGGCATAGCCCATGGTATGTGTGTTTGTTGTGTGGATGATGGTGTGGGTGTGCATGGATCATTTGAAAGGACAGAACTTCTACTGAAAAAATGTGTGCATGAGTTTGGCGTGTAGAGCAGCCTATGGGGCACATTATTGATAGATGATTGACATAGAAGTACCTGACTAACTATGGATAATACAGTCCTAGGTAGGTGGTCCTTGAGTAGATAATAAGGCAAAGTGAGCAAGCCAGTAAGCAGTGATCCTCCATGGATTCTGCTTCAGTTTCTGCCTCCAGATTTCTGCCTTGATATTCATTTTTCCCCCAACAGACTATAGTGTGGGATATGTAGGACAAATGAACCCCTTCTTTCCCGAGTTACTTTTAGTTATGGTAATTTTTTCACATCAACATAAACCTAAGAGACATGTACAATGAAACTTTCTAAAGAAAGTGAAAAACATACAACGGTATGGAACAATTTCCTTCATGAATCGACAGAATTAACATTGTGAAAGTAGACATTCCCCGAGCAGTTGTCTTCAGGTTTGATGCAATCCTAATCATACTTCCAATGGCATTCTTTATAAAGAAAGAAAGAAAAAATGAAAGAAAGACAGCCAAAAGAAAAATAGATGAATGGTTGGAAGGAAGAAGAGAGAGAGATGCACACACAGAGACAGAGACAGAGAAAGAAACCAACACTGTATTTCACCTAAAAGGAAAAAGGATCTTGGTTAGCAAAGGAAACCATAAAGAGCAATACTGTAATTATGGTTCTTAATTTCAAGTTATAATATAGACTGAGAGTAACAGAAAAAATATGTATGGTTCTGGCACAAATACAAGCACATACTCATGTAGCAATAAAAGAGAATGGTTGCCATGCAAATAAACCCTTATTACTACAGTCACCTCTTCAATTTTTTAGAAATGTGCAAAAAGTACATAGGATGAAATGTATCAGTACCTAAGAAGTGGCCTTCAGAAAATTGGATATATGAATGAAGAAGAATGATAATAAATACTTCAATAAATTCAAAATGTACTTAGGAGATGAATATAATATGAAGGTTGGAAGTCTGTAGAAGAAACTATAAGAATGCCACTTTCATATGTAGACATATATAAATACGTTCTGAAAAATTCCAATAGATTAGGAAATAATAACAAGAACTGATAATTAAAGTTCCTCTGCTTAGCAAAGAAAGCAGTTATGGGAGGGAAGATTCAGCCTACAGGATGGAAGAAAATATTTGCCAGTTATTCATCTGACAGAGATTAATATGAAGAATCATTAAAGAAAATATAAAACTAAATAGGAAAAAATCCAGTCAGAACAGATGGACAAGTGAAATGAAGAGGCAGCTTTGAAAGGAAAAAAAATACAAATATCAATAGATATCTGAAACGTATAGAACAAATTTAGCTGTCTAGTAAAGGCAAATTAGAAATTTCTTGTATCTGACTCCAGTCAGAATTTGTACTGGCTAGTTTTGTGTGTCAACTTGACACAAGCTGGAGTTATCACAGAAAGGAGCTTCAGTTGAGAAAATACCTCCATGAGATCCAGGTGTAAGGCATTTTCTCAATTAGTGATCAAGGCCAGAGGGCCCCTTGTGGGTGGTACCATCTGTGGGCTGGTAGTCTTGGGTTCTATAAGAAAGCAGGCTGAGAAAGCCCAGGGAAGAAGCAAGCCAGTAAATTACTTCCGTCCATGGCCTCTGCATCAGCTCCTGATCCCTGACCTGCTTGAGTTCCAGTCCTGACTTCCTCTGGTGATGAACAGCAGCATGGAAGTGTAAGCTTAATAAACACTTTCTTCCCCAACTTGCATCTTGGTCATGATGTTTGTGCAGGAATAGAACAAAGACTAAGAAAGAATTGTTCTTTTCAAAAAGACAAAGAAAACAAAATAGCAAAATGTTAACAAAGGACACCTTATATCTGACTGGGGAGTACCACCTAAGGAAACAACAATGGAAATCAGCACAGAGATTTGTCTAAAACACTTCAATGCAACTCCTATGTTATTCAGTTACATCACTCTTGGGTATATATACTTAATGAAATCCAAGTTAGTATATCACAATCAGACATGCACATCCATGTTTATTGCAGCTCTATTCCTGATAAGCAATGTACACAAACAGCCCAGACACCCATTACCAGATGAAGGGATAAAGAAAAATGTGGTATATATACACAGTAGAGTTTTAGAATGTTGTAAAGAATAATGAGATTATTTGAAGGAAAATGGATGTACATGAAGACCATCATTATAAACAAAATACAAACTAAGCCACACTAAAGAACTATGTCATTTTTATTTGTATGTAGAATCTAGATTTCTCTTTCTCTTTATTTTATTACTCTCTCTCTCTCTCTCTCTCTCTCTCTCTCTCTCTGTGTGTGTGTGTGTGTGTGTGTGTGATAGTGTGTGTGTGTGTGTGTGTGTGTGTGTGTGATATTTGCAATTCCTTATGTCCTTTTGCTCAATATTTTCACCTGTCAGGGCTCCTTGAATTAACCTTGTCGCTTTGCATAAACAAGCTCCACTGACCCATGCTGAAGGTGGCACTGATATGTGGGAACAAACACACATATTTAAGAAGGCTATTTGACTACATGCCATTTAGAAAAACTTAGTAGACAATTTGCCCCCAGGGTCAGTAGTCTCCACAATAATGAAATTATGATGAGGTTTACAGTGCCAAGCATGTATTTCTGTCATGGATTAGACTTTAGATTGAATCAGAAAGAAGATTCTTATCCCCAAATCTGTGTTGTCACTGTGGCATTGGTACATCTTGACTAGTGGGGCAATATTGAAACATGAAGGTCCACAGCTGGATTTCCTTTCCTGGAAGCCTGTTTATGATGTGACAAATGCTAGCCAGCCAGGAAAAAACAAAAAACAAACAAGCAAAACAACCCTTATAACTCAGTTCCAGCTTGATTTCTTATGTCTTGAATTTGAAGTGTGTTGCCTTCACCAATAAGATTTCCCTACTGGGTGTTGATACCAGAGAGCAAAAGCTATAGCCTCTATTGTTGGAGGGACATCTGGAGCATCCTGGCCAACAGCATGTAAGATGGTATCCTGCTCCTGGCACAAGGCTTTCATTTAAGGCAGTGCTTCCTGGTGATGAGCAACAGCATTGCTTACCCTTGAAGAATACCTCTCTACAAATATCTCTCTTATTAGTTGAATTTAGAATATATCATTTCTCCTCTCCCTTTCTTCCCTTCAAACTTTCCCATGGACTCCTCCCATTTGCTGTTTTTAAATCTTTAAAACTCATGATCTCTTTTAAAATATTTAATGTTCATACATACACTTCTGTGTATATATTTATACGTAAATGTTTTCAGAGTTGACCATTTGGTTAATCACTTACCATACTTCTTTTTAAAATTTGAATGAACCAGGACAATTCCAATGCATGTGCTAATGTGGACAAGTCCAAGCTCACTAGGCCTCAACTCTAGAAAAAGAACAATTGGCAACTACAGAAACTTCTTTTCAAAAATTTTTAGTTTATAAAGCAGTGGGGGTCCTAAATGTATTTTTGAATACACCCCGAGTTTAGTTGAGCACCCCAACATTCTATATTTTCTCTATCCCAACCCATATCTAAACCTTCCCTCTTCATTTCCCTCTGTTACATACTCTCAATTATCCACCAGAACATCTACCTGTGTACATCCTGTTGTTCTTGCCTTGACTTTTGGTTTCTATAGACACCCCGAGTTAAAAACAAATCTTGTAGTTTGGAGCAAGCTCTGCAAATGTGAGCAAGAGAATTCCCTTCGTCCCCTTCCAGGCTTGGCCTTACCTCAATAGAATATTTTCTACTTCATCTATTTTCATCAAACTATAGTCTTTCTTTAATGCTTAACATATGTATCACATTTTCATAATCAGTTCACCATTTAATTTAAGCTCATTTATTTTCTACTTAATGCTAATAGAGGAGCAATGGACTTTGAGAAGGAGGTAGAGTTTAAAGTCCTTTGGGTATATTTCCAAGAGCAGAATAGCTGGGGCATCAGGATGATTTACTTTTAGCTTTTTGAAAAGCCTTCATACTGATTCCCATAGTGTTTGTACTAATCTACACTCTCACCAACACTGAGTAAGGTCTTCCCATCCTTGTATACTCTCCATTATTTGTTCTCTTTTGCTTTCTTGAGATTAGGCATTCTGAGTTGAGTAAGATAGAGTCATAAAGTAGTTTCACTCTGGAATTTCCCAGGGGTCTAATTGTTGAAGATACCTGAGTTTCTTGTGTTCACACAAAATCATTAAGGGAACCAAGAATATTAAAGCACAGGGTTCCTTCAAATGAGTGATGCATAAACTGTTTCCTGGTTAGAAACAGAATAGCATAATAACCTTTGCTTTATCTGCGTGTCCAAGATGACTTCTGCTTCTACCATGCCCCTTATTTTGAGCTTGTCAATCTACAGAACTGTTCTTTATGGAATAGGTCACGTGTAGTCAATTTATAGAATCCATCTTTATGAAAGATGTCACATGTACTTTACAAAAGTTTTCAGTTTTTCATTTCTTAAACTTTACTGTGACATGGATCGGGTTAATTATCACCAGTAAAGACTTTTACCAAATTGTTCTGGGCTTAAATATGCCTAAAATAAACTACTCCTGGTCAGACTCTGGAAGCTTAAGACTTGGGCTACGTCGATATGTTGAACCAAATTACCCTCTCTCCTCTCATGGATTGATACTCTTCTGGCCATGGTGGTCACAGAGACCAACCCACAGCTAATGACATTACAGAATTTTAAAATGTTTATTAACCATCTGTATTTCTTTCGTTGAGAATTTTCTGTTTATGTCTATCGTCAATCTTGTATTAGGTTTTTCTTGTTTGTTTTCTTATTGTTTCAGTTTCTTAGTTCTTAGTATAAGTATTGGATGGATAGAATATGTTAATATCATGATAGAACTAACCTCTTTGCTCTACAATTTTATTCATATTTAAACAACTGGTTATGATGAACTGTATAAAGAATTGACAGTAACTACTTATCTGTGTCCACTAAATATATATGTATAGATATACATATATATTTATGCTCTATCTTAGCACATATGGGAAATATCCATACTCAGATGCTAACTATGGTTAAAAAACTTCAGAGTAAAAATGACAAGTGTCATAAATGTTTATGATTTTCTTTTGCTCTATGGTTTGGGCAAATCTGCATGTCCAAAGGATCACACTACAGGTGCTTCTCAGAGAATTGGCAAAATCAATGAGAATGAGACTCTCTGATGACCAAGTGAGCACCATTTAAAGTAGTCATTTTTTTCATAGATTTATAATGAGTCAGTCTCTACGATGAGCTGTGTTCCTATTGTAATTAGGAACTTAGGTTAAATCGTTCTTTTATCACCAGTGAGGAAACAGTGAAGTAATTAGCAATCTATGAAAATACTTTGCTTGCTGCACATACTATAAAAGGTAACTGATCATGAATTTCATTAAGACCCTTGTTGAAATTTATTTATATTGTGAAAAAAATGTTGATTTTGTTAATAGCATGTAATTCAGAAAGAAGAAATCCAATTGATTTAAAATATATTGTACTTAATTTCTTTTATTATTTCTTCTCTCAGCATTAGGTTATAATGAATCTAGATATTGTTTACTTGCATATAAACATTTCTAAACTAAAATATGCATCGATATTCATCTGTGAACAATAACAAAAACAACCATCACTGAAAACAATTTGAAGTTGGACTTTTGGCAGAAAGTGTCTCAGAAATTGAAGAAATGATTTTACATTTGATAGTAAAGTGATTAAGTAGAACAGGCAAATTGTACAACTAACTTCCACAGCCTCAAATAATTTTCCATTGAAACTATTTTAATATCAGAGGATGGAAGTAATAGCCAATAGTAGCTATAGGATTAAGAATATAGCACCTGAAGCCAAATGAGTCTGGCAAATATTCTATTGAGACAATTCATATCTAAATAAGAGTTGGCATGTTTCTGTAAAGAATGGGTTTTAGAATGATTTGTTGCTGTTGTTGATTGGTTTCTAATTGAGAAAAATATACAGAAACATTATACATTTTCTCAAGATCTTATGTTAGAAATATATTTCTTCCTAAGTAATACATTTCTTTTGTATATACTTTTTATATGTTTTAGTGATTATGGATTGCTTCCTTTTAGAAAAGAAGAGAGTAAGGAAGGAAGAAAAGGAAGGAGGGAGAGAGGAAGGAATAAAGGAAGGAACAAAGGAAGGAAAAGATGGCATAAGGGATGATGGGAGGGAGAAAAATATGTGAGAAAGAAATTATGTTTTAATTTTGTTATTAATTGCATAAACCAATACTTTGAAAGAAGGAATGTGGTGTGTGTGTATGTGTGTGTGTGTGTGTGTGTATGGCTGTTTGTGCAAGTATGTTGTATATCCATGTATTTATATGTGCATATGCATATATGTCTATGTATGCAAATGTTTTATGTGTATGTGTTCCCAAATTTAGAGAAAAAAAAGTTGATTAACTAAACATAAAGAATAGCGTGAGACAGTATTTTGAAAACAGAAGCACTTGAGAAATATTTTTTATTTTTAAAATAGGATAACTATTTGCCAAATGTTTAAGTTGGGTGACTGCTACAATATTTAAATTTTGTGTGAAATTACCAGTCTTTTGGCAAAAGCATTATACAAGACAAGTGCCAGATTAAAATATACACACTCAATCTGTCCTTTAACTTACCACTGATCCCTCCCCCTCTTTATTTTCTCCTTATTTTTTTCCTGTTCCTTAGATCAATGAAATAAAGTGTCTTTTTTATCATCAGAAGTGGAAATAAACTCTGAAAGTGTGAAGACTGAACGAAATGATTAATCACAGACCATTCGGGGTGTATTAAAAGCATTCTGTTGTGAGTTTTTTAAATCTAGAAGGATGTATTTCTTGTTTATAGAATATCCAAAGTAGCTCAGTAAGAGCATATGCTCAAGTATCATTTTTAAATGTCCACATTAGAGATGCCTGCTTGTTAATTTCCTAGCTCAATGTACGAAAATTAGGAATAACTGTTACAAATTAAATCTGGTCTTTTGGAAATGCAGAGAGAGGAGCATTTGAACAATTTGACTTTTACATCTGAGTTTATTTCCCTGAGAGCAGAATACACACACATGCAAACACACACACACACACACACACACACACACAGAGACAGAGAGACCAAGAGAGAGCGACAGAGACAGAGACAGATAGATATAGAGAGATATTTCCATTACACATCTACATTGATTTGCAGATATACATTTGTATGTTAAGAACTGATTATTCTATTTGTCTTTCCCTGTTTTGTTTTGAGAGATAGACATTTATAGTGTGTAGATTATAGTATATCATTTCCCCTTACCTTTCCTCCCTCCAAATTCTTCATTATTTCTCTCCTTAGTCTCCTTCAAATTCAGAGTCTTGTTTGAATTAATTGGTTTTACATACATATATCATATATATATATACATATATATTCCTATTCAGTCTGTGTAATGTTACTTGAATGTGTGCTGACAATTTGGTATTGAATAAGAAATTGGTATTCTCTTCCCTGGAAAAGACTACTTCCCCTACCTTCTGCTTTCTTGAGTTGCTTTAGCTCTTGTGCAGGATTGAGGTCTTATAGTCTTTCCAATGTTCAATTCAGCATGTCTATTGTTGCCCTTAATCAGCTTGTGTTTAGGAAGTCATGATGCTGAGACCCCATGAGTAGAGCTTCTGATATTCCTAAGAGACTCATTCTCATAGCAAACGTCCTAATCTGCATCTTATAATCTCACTGTATCATCATCTACGGTGTCCCCCAAACCATAGGTACGGGATGTGTTTTGTAGATATAACTCTTGCAACTGGTTCTCACACCTCTCCGTTTTGATTGGTTATGGTTTTCTGTCATGATATCCATTGTTAAAAAAAGATATTTTCAAATGTTGCATGCCTCCTTTGCAGAGAGAAATTTTATTTTATTTTGTTGTTGTTGTTTTTTAATTCAAACCATGACTTTATATTTTCATTTTAATTAAATACATTTTTATTGTTATTATTTTCATCCCACTCACTGCCCCCTCCTTGTCACCCCTCCCCCAATCTTTCCCCCAGTCCCCACTCTGCAATCTTCTGAACAGGTTCTCCAACCCATATCCCCACACCCTGACACAAAGTTTCTGTGAGGTTAGGAGCATCCTCTCCCATGGAGGCCAGACACGGCAGCAAAATTTATAGAAACATATCCCACATACAGACAACAGGCTTTGGGATTGTACTGGCTTTGGCACATAATGCTGCTTGTGTTATGTTAATTTGGGTCCCCAAAACTGCTCTCACAAGTATATGCTTGTAAGACACTCAGGGACCCTGCATCTAGTTGGTTCTGGTTGGTAAATAAAGATACTGAGAGCTAATGGATGAGCAAAACAGACAAAGACAGGACTTTTAGGATTCCTACCCTAGGGACAGGGAGAAAGCAAGAAGGAGATACACCATGCAGGAAAAGGTGGAGGAGAGGAATTGCCACGCATGAGGAGGTGGGGGACAGAAATCATAGCTGCCATGTAGGAAGCATGGGCGAGTGACCCCCAAAGGGCTGTCCAATTGGGTCCAGGACAGCAATGATGAAACATAGAATTTAGTAAGGAGAGTTACTTAATTTTTTGAGTTAATTTAGTAGCTACTTTGCTAACTCTGTTCTTCAGCTATTTTTCATCTATAGAAGTTCCCTGGTAGAATTTTTGGGGTTGTTTACATATAGGGCTGTTTAAGTAGATTACCGGGTCCAGATTTAACTTTGATAAGTGGTATTTGTCTGAAAGAATCATTCATTTTAAAGATTTTCCAATTTTTTTGGAGTACTGGCTTTTGAAGTAAAACCTAATTATTCTTTAAATTTCCTCAGTGTCTGTTGTTCTTTCTTCCTTTCATTTTTGATTTTATTTTTAATTTGGATACTGTCTCTTCATCATTTGGTTACTTCAGCTAAGGGTATGTTTCTGATGTTGATTTTCTCAAAAAATAAAAGCAAAAAAAATTAAAAACAGAAAAACAAAAACAAAAACAAAACAGCACTTGGTTTTGTTGTTTCTTTGTATTGTTTTCTTCATTTATAAGTGATTAATTTCAGCTTGGCTTTTGATTATTTCCTGACTTCTACTTCTCTTTGGTGTGCTTTCTTCTTCTTCTTCCTCTTCTTCTTCTTCTTCTTCTTCTTCTTCTTCTTCTTCTTCTTCTTC
>JADRCH010000260.1:1171331-1188831 GCA_019843965.1 Rhynchomys soricoides
TCTTCTTCTTCTTCTTCTTCTTCTTCTTCTTCTTCTTCTTCTTCTTCTTCTTCATCTTCATCTTCTTCTTCTTCTAGAGCTTTCAGATATTCTTTTAGATTTCTGGTATAAGAACTTTATAATTTCTTTACAAAGGCACTAATTGCTAAGAACTTTCCTCTTAGCACTGCTTTCATTATGTCCCTTAATTTAGGGTATGTTGTGCCTTACTTTTCACTGAATTTTAGGACTTTAATTTTATTATTTCTTTCCTTACCCAGAGATCATTAACTGAAGAGTTCTAGAGAGTTGGCTTTCTGGGGTTTCTATTGTTGAAATCCATCTTAATCCATGGTTGTCTGATAAGATACAAGGCATTATTTCAGTTTTCTTGTATCTGTTGAGGCTTGTTTGTGACAGACTATATAATCAATTTTGTAGAAAGATCCATGAGGTGCTGAGAAGAAGGTATATTCTTTGGTATTTAATGAAAACTTTTATAAATGTCTGTTAGGTCCATTTGATTTGTAATATCTGTTAGTTTTATTATTTATTTTGTTTAGTTTTTGTCTGGATAAATTGTCAATTGTTGAGAGGGGCTTCCACTACTAATATATGTGTTCCAATGCATGTTTTCAACTTTAGTAAAGTTTCATTTGTGAATATGCGTTCCCTTTCATTTAGGGCATAGATGTTCTAAATTGAGACTTCATCTTGGTGGAATTTTCCTTTGATGTGTATGAAGTGTCCTTCCCCATCTTTTTAATTACTTTTTGGTTGAAAGTCTACTTTGTTGTATATTAGAATGGCTACTCTAGCTTGCTTCTGGGTTCCATTTGCTTAGAAAACATTTTCCAACCCTTTACTCTGAGGTAATTTCTATCTTTAATGCTGAGGTGTATTTCTTGAATACGCATAATGATGGATCCTATTTACGCATCATTCGGTTAGCCTATGCCTTTTTATTGAAGAATTGTGTCTATTAAGAGATATTAATTAACCAGTGAGTGTTATTTCCTGTTATTGTGATGTTGGTGGTGTTCCTCTGTGTGTGTGTGTGTGTGTGTGTGTGTGTGTGTGTATGGGTGTGTGTGGGTGTGATTCCTGTTTTTGTTTGTTTGTTTGTTTTACCTGATATGGAATTACTTAATTCCTGCATTTTGTTTTCCTTTTAGTATTTTCTGTATGACTGGATATATAGATAAATATTGTTTGAATTTGGATTTGTTTTCAAATATTTTGGTTTTTTTTCCATCTATGGTGATTGAAAGTTTTGCTGGGTTTAGAAGTCTAGGTTGGCATCTGTAGACATTTAGAGGTTGCAAAATGTCTCTCCTGGCCCATATAGCTTTTAGAGTCTCTGTTGAGAAGTCAGGTGTAATTCTCATAGGTTTGCCTTTGTATGTTACCTGCCCCTTTTCCCCTGCTGCTTTAAATATTCTTTCTTTGTTCTGTAGATTTTGTGTTTTAATTATTACGTGGCAGAATGATTTTCTTTCTAGTCCAGTTTACCTGGTGTTCTATAAACTTCTTATATGTTTATAGGCATCTCTTTCTTTCTTTTTTTCTTTTTTCCTGCCCTGATTTCTCTCAGTGACTGACTACTACCAGGATAACTGACAAAATTGTCTCCCTCTTCAAGTTGCTGTAGGCCATAGCATCTCTTTCTTTAGGTTGGGAAAATTTTCTTCTATGATTTTGTTGAAAATATTTTCCAGGTCTGAAACTGTGATTCTTCACCTTCTTGTATGCCTATTATTTTTAGGTTATGTCTTTTCATGGTATACCAGATTTCCTGGATGTTTTGTATCAGAAATTTTTATTTAACATTTTATTTGACTGATCCATCTATTTTTTCTATTGTATCTTCTACTCCTGAATTCTCTCCTCCATCTCCTGTATTCTGTAGGTGACGCTTGCATTTCTTTTTCCTGTTTTCTTGCCTATGTTTTCCATCTCCAGGATTCCTTCATTTTTATTATTATTATTTATTATTATTATTATTATTATTATTATTATTATTATTATTATTGCTTCAATTTCCACCTTCAGGTCTTACACAGTTTATTTCCTTGACCTGTTTAATCATGTTTTTCTGTATATCATGAAGGGATTTATTTGTATACTCTTTAAAGACCTCTAACTGTTTAATTCTATTTTCTTTCATATCCTCTTTAAAGGTCTCTATCATCTTTATCAGATTGAATATATGGTCATTTTCTTGTGCTTTAATTGTGTTACTGTATCTGGGACTTGCTGGAGTAGGGCACATGTGCTCTAAAAGTGTCATATTGCCCTAATTTCTGTTTATTGTGTTCTTTGGAGGGCCTTTAGCCATCTGAGTGGCTCTGGTCTCTAAATGTTACTTTTATTGTAGGTATCGGAAGGGGTATTACCTGGATGGTCTTGGTGTGATAGGCCTCAAGTAGCTATCCTTGGCCTGTATGATTCTAGATCTGCAGGAAATGGTTCAGATTTCCTTTCCGATGAACGCGGGTAGAGGGGTGGCAGGAGAATTGATGTCCCCCTGGGTTTGCAGGCTGATCAGGGAAGATTGACAACTCAGCAAGGGAGTTGCTTGGGTTGTCACCCAAGACAACTCAGCAGTCAGGGAAGATGGGTTGGGAAAGGGAAGCTCTCCTATATGGTTCAGAATCCACAGGTCTGATAAAGGTGGGAACAGAGGTGGGGTTGGGGAGAATAAAAGCCCCTAGGATAGGAGGCTGCTCAAGGCACCTCTGTTTGCTCCAGTGGACTCAGCAATCAAAGTGGATGGGTGGGTAGATGGGAGCTTAAGGAACCACAGATCTGATGTAGGTGGGTGGAGGAGGTAAGGGAAGAGTGGAGGTCACCCTGACATAGCTGGCTGATCCACGAAAAGTTTTCTTAATGAAAAATGATAGTCACTCTAATCCGTGGGTATTATAACAAATATTTAGAATATAGTTAGTGGTTTTGTTGGTTTAGTAGACTAGTGATTGTAGACTCTCTGTTCAGGATTGGTTTTATTTAATTGGGTGTTTGTGTGTCCAAACACTGAAGATCCTTGACCCCAATTGGTTTTTGATCAATCGATAATGATGCCAGTGGCTAATGGTTGGACAAAGGGAAATGGGGCAGGACCCTTAGATTTTCAAGGGCTAGGATGAGGGAGAAAGGAAGGGCAGAGGATTGCCATGATTTGGAGGGAGATGGATCAGATTTAGAGCTACAAAATAGAAATCATCCAAAATATAGGAAAAAAACAATGCAGCCCCCAAAGGACTTCACAGAAGCATCTTGCACAGCAAAGACTAGGAAGCTGCCCAGAAGGAACAGGACAGCAAAGCTAGATCATAGATTTAGAAGTCTTTTATTTGCGGATCCAAAGAGTTCCTGGGTGGGTGGGTGGAAACCCATGACCCACCAGGAGCACATAGCAGTTTTGATAAACTCACCACTACAATATTTCTCTAAGACTCATGACCTCAGTTCACATGGTAGTCTTTGAGGTTTCCAAACTAGGAATAATTTTTATATTGTTAAGCAACTCTTAGGTTCAATTACGAATCTGTGATTACTTTCAAGGTATGCATGCCACTACTGTATCCTTAGGATTACAATATGCATATTATAAATTACTTTCTGCATTTTTAGTGTAACATTCTCATTCTGTTCCATTACTTGATAGTTCTTATTGTTTTAAATGTTTATTATTTTCCATTATGCATTTATACCATACTTTATTTAATCAATATTTCCATTATTGAACTTCCCCAAACAAAAATTCTGAGCTTATATTCAGGCACACACATACAGTTATGTTCTATAAAATGAATCAATGATTTGTGATGACATACAGAGACTGTATTAACTATTCATAAGACTATAAGGAAGTTTAAAATTTACTGTAATTTACTGACATTCCAGCTAATATACAATAATAGAGCAATACATTAGTTGTGTTTCTGTCATAAAGCCAGATGTGCTACCTCTCTTGTAATATACATATTTGATCAGGATAAAAATGCTCATTAATAC
Source organism: Rhynchomys soricoides (assembly GCA_019843965.1). Taxonomy (NCBI): domain Eukaryota; kingdom Metazoa; phylum Chordata; class Mammalia; order Rodentia; family Muridae; genus Rhynchomys; species Rhynchomys soricoides. Next base: position 1,175,331 of record JADRCH010000260.1, read on the forward strand.
TGTGAGAACAATTATTATTATTTTAAGGTAAACCCCCTTCAAATAATGAGGACAAGAAAGAAGTCATTTTAACTAGCCACTTTTGATACATTTTCAGTAGCTTATGGCTTAGGAGACTGTATTAGTATTGGTCATTTGATCTTCTTGCCTGTTTCTGTATTCTTTGACAAACTTTAATTGAAGACAACTTTCAGTCTCAAGAGTTTGAGAACAATAACAATGATTGCACATATTATTTGTATACTTAATACACTACATATTTTTATTTAAAATTTGTCCTCTCTAAAATTATTTTATTTTTTTGAAATTAATATAATTATATCATTTTCCCCTATCTTTCCTCTCTCCAAACCATCTCATACAATCTTCTTTGTTCTCTTTCAAATTCATGGACCCTTCTTTGTGTTTTCATCATAAATATATATATGTCTTATGAAGATGAAAAATCAGTGTTACTTATACTTTATCTGCTAGACTTGGCCCATTCCACTATGGTTAAGCTGAAGCAAAGAAGAACAATCTCAGGAAGCTGGCAAAGAACCTACTAGAGTAAAGAAGTAAGATAAATACAATTTTAAGAAAGATTAATCTGACATTTGGAGAGACTTCTAATGACCTTGAGACTGGGCACAAAAGGTATGTTCTCAAGTTTGGGACACTGTAATAATATTGGCCAAAGCGAAAAATATATGTTTCCTACAATATTAGGCCAGAGTCGAGAATCATTAATTATGCAACATGAAAATAAACAGTTAAATGATAACTTGAAAATAATCAAACATACAGGTGGAAAAGCCTGCAGGTCCACTCCTCCCCTCAAGATCCAGAGATTTATACTGACCGAGAAGCAAAAGGACTGTAATATCTGGAGTTGACTGATGACTCCAAGCAACAGTATCTTCCAGACAAAACAGGACTGATATACGTATGAGCTTACAGAGACTGCTGCAAAAGGCTCAAGACTTACATGGGTTCAAATAAGATGACTTCTGAACTGGTTGGTTTATATGTCAATTTGACACAAACTGGAGTCATCAGTGGAGGAAATGACTCTATGAAATCCAGCTATAGGGCACTTTCTCAATCAGTGATTAATAGGGGATGGTCTAGCCAATGTGGCTGGTTCCATCCCTGGGCTGGTAGTCTTGGGTTGTATAAGAAGGCAGGTTGAGCAAGCCAGGGAGGGCAAGCCTATAATCAGCACTCCACTCTGGCCTCTGGATCAGCTCCTGACTCCTGGTTCCAGCCCTGCTTGTGCTACTGTCCTGACTTCTGCTAATGTCTGGAAATGTAAAACCAAACAAACCCTTCCCCCTCCCCCGCAACTTACATTTTGCTCATGGTGCTTTATCATAGCACTAAAACAATAAGACAAATATACCTCACAGCTTAGTGGGGTATTGTTGTGACAGATATGATCATGTTTTGGGGAGGATTATGGAAGGGCTGTGAACTTTCGGCTAGGAGAGCCATTGAATGTCAAGACTTCAGTGGGGTATTCTGTAGAACTTTAGACGATAAGAATGTTGACAGCAGTGCAGAAGATGGAGGCCTAGCTTATAAAATTTCAGAGGGAAGATTAAAGATTCTATCAGGGCTGTTTTCTATTCTGATTTAAGATTCTGTGGTTCTGGCTAGCTGGGACTGATGAATGACCTGTGAAGAAGATACCAGAACTACAAAAGGGAAACTTTAGTGTTATTGGGGCAATTGATACTGGTTAGCTGGTCTTAACGAATCAGTGGCGATTGAGAATAGACTAGCAACACTGATGTAAAATCTTCTGGGTAGTGTTTCCTGATAGCACAGGGAAACTGTGTTCCAGAGGTAGTCATGTTGTATCTTGTGTTGGCAGCTAGATTTACTAATGTGTACATCCAGGAAGTAGTGATTTTGAAAGCATGAAGGTGTCATGGAGAACAGCTGACACTTGGCACTCTGAGGGGCCAGGAGAGATCACTGGTGAAGATAAAGCCTCAGTACAGTTGAAGGCACAGAAATGAAAAGAAAGAAAGAAAGAAAGAAAGAAAGAAAGAAAGAAAGAAAGAAAAGAAAAGAAAAGAAAAGAAAAGAAAAGAAAAGAAGAGAAAAGAAAAGAAGAGAAAAGAATCAAACATGTTTGGAAGCATCACTTCATTGAATGTACAGGGAAACTAGTGACAGGAACATGTACTGGGTATGAGAGAAGCCTATGCTCTCATAGCAGCCTCACCAGTGTGTGTGTCATTCAGTGTAGTCCATCAAGTAGTGATGTAGGACTGCATACTTGTGCATGTATGTATGTGAATAGATATGTAACATATTTTACATATGTACTTTTGCATGGTGATTGTATTGGATAACATCAAATAATATCTTCAAGTTTATATCAGTAAAAGTGACATTCTTAACATACCTGTTAATAATTGGATAATAAATGTACACTTAATCTATCAAGCAATTACAAGTGCATCTGGATAATATTTCGTGTCTTTTGTTGAGTAGGAAATTTTAATAGTAAATCTACTGTTATTTTAGTCCTAACTTTGTTCTTTCCAAATCGTTATTCTTATATTTACTAGCAGGGATTGTAAAAAATACAATATTTTACTTTTCTAGTTTTGTTTTTTCCTAACTAAGGCACATCATTTCATCATTTCTTATAAATGGAAAGGGTTTTAGTAATTTCAATACTACTAATAATGAATTTTTAAAAGAACTATATTTATAAAATTGTGTTAATTTTTAATCTTCCATTGTCTAAGCATTTCTGGTGGTTATTGTAGATGGTTTTAAAAGAGCAGATTTCTTTTTATTATTTTCTATAATGTGTGTGAAATTTCTAGCCATCTTATTTTTCTCAATATATCCAAATTTTTTCAAAGATTTTATTTAATAGTATGCTATGCTCAGGAATATTAAGTTAGTTTTATTACTTTAATAAATCTAAAGATACTGTTTTAAAGTATTTTCAGGTTTCTTCTCTTATAAGTATTTTGAGATGTATTTTATATGATTGATGATAATATTGAATATATTGATGAATCAAAAATTTTCCACGTTTTTAGACTAACTGTATCATAGGATATTAATAACATGATAAATTATGCATAAGTAAACAAGGAAGAAAAGGGTGATGCTAAATGTTCAATTATGTGGTAGTTTAATGCAATAGTGAACAAATTATTTTAGACATGTTCTAGTCTAGTCCCCAGTTGATGGATAATTGTTTGATGGATAGTTGTTAAGACCATTCAGTCAGTCTTAAACATTATGGTTTTATACTATAAAATAATAAAACCATTTTAACACACAATTTAATTGTATAGCTTTTTTACTTAGGGTTTTTCTTGCTGTTATAAAACACCAAAACCAATATCAGCTTGGAGCAGGAAGAGTTTATTTCAGCTTATAAATTTAAGTTCATGCTCCATCACTAAGGAAATTCGGGGCAGGAATTCAAGGTAGGAATCTAGGAGCAGGAACTGAAGCAAAAGTCATCTAGGAAGGCTGTTTATTGGCTTGCTTCTCATAGCTTTTTCAGCCTTATTACTTACAGTAGACAGAAACACCAGCTCAGGTGTGTGTTCTTATGAGCTGGGCCTTCTCCCATCAATCACCATCTATGAAAATACCCTGAAGACTTATTTATAGACAAAATAGAAACATTCACTAAGGTTCTTGCTTCAAAGATGACCTGAGCATTTACCAAATTGAAGAAAGAAAGAACGAAGAGAGAGAAAGAGAGAGAGAGAGAGAGAGAGAGAGAGAGAGAGAGAGAGAGAAATGAAAGAAAATGAAATCTAGCTAGCAATTTTATATTCAAAAGCAGTTTCTCAAGTAGGTTTAAACCAGTAGAAATAAAATGATGAAATTCTTGGAAGTAGAATATTGCTGAAGCAAATAGAAGGTAACTATTGTAATTATCTGCTTCCAAACTTTGACTATTAAATAATTGAGAACATACAGTATAAATTTGTCTTGTTCAATTAATAGATACTAATGAGATGTGAAATAGAACCCCCAGAAAATACTTACTTCTTTGAGTATAGTGTATCACTAAAAAGCTCCTAAGTATTTCTGAAACAAAACACTGTTCTGGAGTAACATAAAAGAACTTTCTATCATCTCTATAAAAATATTTATTAGTGTCTACAGTGAGTGCAAAACCATACCTAGATACTTATTTAAATGTAATTGGCAATTATTAATCTTCTAGCATCTTCTTCATTTTCTTTCTTCAATGATTTAAAATTGTTGCTATAAGAGGTAGTAGACATCTTTCACTTACTTAATTTTATTTCCAAGCATTTTTCTAGGTATTGTGTATGGGATTATCCACTGACATTTTTTCCACAGCAAGTTCAATATGGCTAAGTTACAGTGCTAATTAAATATGTTATTGACAAATGGGATTGCATGAAATTAAAGAGCATCTGCAAAGCAAAAGAAATAATCAAATTAAGCCAGATCCTACAAAATAAATGTCCTTTCTAACTGTGTGCCCATCAAGTGATCAGTAATACCAAAAATATGTTTTAAAAGATCACATACAAAACAGCATAATAAATCATTGGGCTAATATTGTTTTCCTCTAATTTATTTTTTATCCACTTTGTATCTCAATCACAGCCCCTGTCCTCCTCTTCTCCCAATCCCTCCCTTACAATCCCCTTGCCCATTTTATTCTCTCCTTCTCAGAGAAGTGAGTTCTCCCACCCACTGTGTACCACACTACCCAGAGACATTTATTCCAAGCAGGATTAAGCATTTTTTTGTCACTGAGGCCCAACCATGCAGTCCAGGAATGGGGAAGGGGATACGATGACTGAGAACAGAAACCAAGACAGCCCCATTCCACTTGTTAGGAGAAGCTATGAGAAGCAAGTCAATACACCAATAGGAATGAAGACTGAGATGTATGTTTACTAAAAATATGTAGGGGGCCTAAGTCCAGCTCCTGCATTCTCCCTATAAGCTCCCATGGGCCCAGGTTAGTTGACTCTGTAAGTCTTCTTGTGGTGACCTTGACTCCTCTGGCTTGCTCAAATCTATTTCTCTTCCACAAGACTCCCAAGCTCTGTACAATATTTGGCTGTAGGTCTCTGAATCTGCCTCCATCTGCTGCTGCATGAAACCTCTTAGGAGACATTTATGCTAGATTCCTGTCTGTAAGCATAATATAGTATCATTAATAGTGCCAGAGGTTGGCTCTCACATGGGATGAATCTCAAATTGAGTCCTTCATTGGTTGGCTGTTAACCTCAGTCTCTGCTTCATCTTTATCCTGCACATCTTACAGGTGGGACAAATATTGGGTTGAAGCTTTTGTGGATGAATATCCTCCTCCCTTTTCTGAAAGTCTTTCCTGGTTAGAGGAGATGGATACCTCAGGTAGGAATCTCCCCTTCTAGTAGGAATCTCAGCTAGAGACCCCTCAAGTAGATTCCCTGTATCATCTCTGTCACAGGCCTCAAGCTAGTCCCAGAGTTCCTCCCCACTGAATATGTCATTCCTGGGCATATACTCAAAAAATGCTCCACTATATCACAGGAATACATGCTCAACTATGTTCATAACTGCTTTATTGGCAATAGCCCAAAACTGGAAACAGCCCACATGTCCCTCAACTGAAGAATAGATAAAGAAAATGTGTTACATCTACACAATAGAATACTATTTGGCTACTAAAAACAAAGACATCAGACATTTTTGCAGGCAAATGAATGGAACTGGAGAAGTTAGGTTACCCACAGCAAGAAATACATGTATAGTATGTACTCACTTGTCAATGGACATTATCCATAAAGTGCAAGATAACCATGTTACAATCTATAGACCTAAAGAAACTGGTTAATAGGACACATGAATCTCACTCAGAATGGGTATCTAAATAGTATTGGAGGTGAATGGCGAGAGGGAACTAGGTATGAGAGTGGGTGATGAGAGGAAGAGGAATGGTGACCAGGTGTGAAGGGAGAGGAGGGACAGGACTGGGAGTGAAAATGGCCTAATATTGATGAAATACAAATGAGGAAACCATTTGACATGCTTAGCCACCATGTCCATTCAGATTGAAACTACCTTGTTATTCCATTTGACCCAATGACTGAGAATATCTATCAAGAAACAGAAAATGTATTTGAGGATGTGAACAAAGGGGATCCATTATACACTGCTAATAAGGATTTAAATTAACCCATCCACTGTAGTCATCAGTACTGAGTTTCTATGAAAATAAATAAAAGAAAACCTAGCTAACAGCTAGCCTGGGTGAACTTGGGCACTTCTTGGTGTATGCCTGGACAACTCTAAGTCAATACATCAAGGAAATAATTGTTGAAAATTTATGCTTGCTCATTTATTTATCCTCAGTAGCCAAGTTAGATATTCAGCCTATGACCCTGACAACAACAACATCAACAACAACAAAGTTGGATAACAAAAATGTGGTATACATACAGTAGAATTTGATTTAGTTTTTGGGAAGACAGATGTCATGGTGTATGCTCTAAAATGGATTCAACTGAACATCATATTAAAAGAAATTCGATGAATTAAATGAGATGAGCTAAACTCAAAAAGGCAAAAAATAACATGTTTATTATCATTAGTTGATCCTGTATGTTTTACAGATACATAAGGCATCTATCTACCTAATCTATCTATTTGTCTGACTGATATCAAGGCAGAATTGAGACTAGGTGAAAGAAGAGAAGAAGAGTAGAAAGGAATAAAGGAGAGAAAATAGTAGTGAATACGCTAAAAATGATGTATTGAAAGAGATCAAGGAGGGACTATGGTAAGGTTTGGAGAAAAAGAGAGGGGAAGGCAAAATGAGGGAATTAATTATATTATAATATGACAAATAAAAACATTTTAAAATATGACATGTGTTTTAAAGAAATTGTCTTATGACACTTAAAACTGCAAAATAAATATGTAGAAACTAGATAAAAAAAGAATACTAATAACTCTAGAAATCAAAATTTTTGTGTTTTAGCCCACATTTTTTTTCAATACTACAGAACATGGGAGGTATATTAGAAATGTGTACATTGTAAGCATAAGATGACAAATTGTAATGTATAATTTAGAAATATCCAAGTGTCATTCCCTATAAAACTAGCGAAATAGTATTATACACAATGTAGTTGCAAAAATTGAATGCAGAAATTCTCATGTGATATTGAGTAGTACCCCTGGTGTATTAAGTACAAATAGCATGACTAAGCTAACAACTTTGGCATAAGCAAAAAATGGTGTATTTAGTAAGATACCATGTTCATAAAGAGGAAATGTATGTATTTATTATATACAAGCACATGTTCTAAAACAATATGCATGGAATTATCAGTAGCTTTTAACTTTATGGCTAGAACCAGAGACTAATGGAGAGATGTAAACATTATGACATTATTCACTAGATAAATTCCTTGTTTTGAAAGGTGAAAATTCCTATTTTTTAAACAAAATTTAAGCTATAAATAAAATATTAATTTTTTATAAATCTCATAAAATTACATGTATTTGATAATTAACTATATGAAAAATGCTAAAATCCCCAAATAACTCTCATTCTACTTTCTCCATTTTAAAATATTTGTCCTGAACATCATCAAATGAGCTATTACCTTTCACAAACAAAACTGAATGCTTTACATGGTCATTGCTTTTGTGAGATCTACATGTTTTTAAAGTCCTAGAGTTCAAATGTAATATGGAAAGAGAATGTTCAGTAAGGGACTATGTTCTCATACTGGTTGGAAGTCTATCCCCCATGATAATTTTAAACAATTAGTGATATTTAGGAACTAATAAAAGAATGCTAACAGGAGTCATTTTATTTGTACCTTCCCCAAGAAGTAAATGTTTCAACTTCCAACAATGATGCCAATAGCATAGTCATTGTGGTGATTTTGTGATTATTTAGAGAACTGTTTGAGAATGTGTTAAAAGAGTATGAGAACCTGTGTAGATAAATATCAATCTACTTAATTATCAGTAGAGCGAGATTGCTGTTCTTTTTCCCATTTTACAAATATAATTATTAATAATGAATAAAATTTTCATCTTACTTACACTGATGCAATACTGTTCACATTATTAAAGCTAAAAGATTATGTTACAAATACCGTGTGCCTTTCCATTCTAAAACTTTAATGAACATCAAGCAGTGACCATCAGTGAGAAGCATTTGTTCTGGGTGGTGGCATGAGAAAGCAGTCTCAAAGGGAATGGTTAAGAGTTTTGTCTGGATGTACTGTATTTGTGAACCAAACAATAAAAAAAAAATTATAGGAACTTGCTGGTAAGTATAGAATAGTTATACCCAGACTTTGGGCTGTGAAAAAAAAAGTTTATATACAATAAAATAGTGCAATTTTTTGAGAAAATGTCCATTAAAATGCCAAAATTTGAATTGTCATGGTTCCTCTGTCACTCACTTTTAAAATGCATACTGTTATTCTGTGAGGAAAAGCATCTGTTAGCACAGCTCACATCACCATTTTTAACAGGCTTGTGTTTGTGTTTGAAACAACCATTGCAGTTTGGTGTAGGTGAACGTGTTGTACAATCATCTATTTTGTCCCAAAGTTACTGAACAATCTTATGTCAAGAACTTAATGTTTAACAAAGCAAGATCTTACTTCTTTATTAGAGAACCCAAGAGGAGCAGCATCTTCCATTCATTATCACTGTTCTAACATATAAATACAGAAAATACATACTCTAACATGTACAAAATGGAATTGAGATGCCTTCATAACTCAGAAAACAATCTTTATACCAGGTTTCTGAAGCCCACAGCAGTTTAAGGCATGGCCAGAATGCAAAACATGAGTTTGAAATGATGACTAGCTGAGGCAGGAGCTAAGCAGAGAAGCCATAGCATAACTGCTAATCTCATTCCTATCATTGTTTCACACCAGCTTCCTTCTTCAGCTTCCCATTTATGAGAAGTACAACATTTTTGCTAACAGTAAACAGTTCATTTTCTTTCTTGCTCCACAAAAGCATCTCAGTTTTAAAAAAGGATTAATTTTATTACCTTTAGTTATAAGCACTTTCTTGAATATGTTTATATAGATATAAAATATACGTATTTCACCCTATTGAATACAACTTTAAATCTTTGATCATACCTTTCCAGTCTATTTTAGTGTGTTGACTAAAGAAAAAAAAAAAACAACTAAACAAAAACCAACCAACCAAACAAGCAAAAAGAACAAAATACAAATACTGAGGAATACTAAAAACACTAGATTACGGCAACTTCAGCTAATGTCATTTTGTTATGTCCCAAATTGGTGTGTGTATGTGTGTGTTAAACATTATGTATATACAGTTGTCCAAGAATAAATTATCTTTTCCTTCTACGAGATAAATATCCCAAATGCCATGGTCCTAAATCCTTAATGTTAATCATAGAATACATTTTTTATGGTATTTTGACACATTTGTACTGCTAGACTTCACTAAAGCATATGAAGCACACATGTTACTCTGACAGCAAAGAAATGAAAATTATGCACTATATATATTTTCCAGTGGCAACTTTTTAGACACTGCCCGTATCTGAGCTGTTACAACATGGCTGAATGTTAATTTTGTGTAGAAATATTAAAGCAGGTTTATAGTACTGAATATATCTGATCATAAATTTTACTATGCAGTAAATGCAAACTTTCACCAAGAATGAAATTTTATAAATACTTATTAATCCTTCAATAACATAGCATAACATTTATATTCTACATATTTTTATTATTATTTTTATTATTAATATTATTCTTATTTATTGTATATTTTCTTTATGTACATTTCAAATGTTATCCCCTTTCCTGGTTTCCCCCTTTCAATAAACCCCCTATCCCATCCCCCTTATCCATGCTTCTATGTGGGTGCTCCCTCACCTACCCACTCCTGCCTTCTAGCCCTCAAATTCCACTACACTGGAGCCTCCAGCCTTTACAGGACAAAGGGCTTCTCCTCCTATTGATGCCCAACAAGGCCATCCTCTGCTACATATGTGGCTAGAGCCATGAGTCCCTCCATGTATACTCCTTGGTTGGTGGTTTAGTCTCTGGGAACTCTGGGGGGTCTGGTTAGCTGATATTTTTGTTCTTCCTATGGGGTTGCAAACCCCTTCAGTTCCTTGAATCTTTTCTCTAACTCCTCCATTGGGCACCCTGTGCTCAGTCCAATGGTTGGCTGTGAGTATCCTCATCTGTATTTGTAAGGCTCTCACAGACCCTCTCAGGATACAGCCATATCAGGCTCCTTTCAGCAAGCACTTCATGGCATCCACAATACTATCTGGGTTTGGTGACTGTATATAGGATAGATCCCCAGGTGGGGCAGTCTCTAGATGGCCTTTCCTTCAGTCTCGGCTCTATACTTTGTCTCCATATTTGCTCCTGTGTGTATTTTGTCCCCCTTTCTAAGAAGGAACAAAGCACCCACACTTCGGTCTTCTTTCTTCTTGTGTTTCATGTGGTCTGTGATTTGTATCTTGGGTATTCTGAGCATTTAGGCTAATATCCACTTGTCAGTAAGTGCATACCATGTGTGTTTTTTATTTTGTGATGGGGTTACCTCACTCAAGATGATAGACCCATTCTTATCTCCTGTACGAATGGGTCTATTCTTATCTCCTGTACGAACCTCAAGTCCAAGTGGATCAAGGACCTCCACATAAAACCAGATACACGGAAACTAATAGACGATAAATTGGGGAAGAGTCTCAAACACATGGGCACAGGAGAAAATTTCCTAAACAGTATATCAATGGTTTATGCTCTAAGATCAAGAATTCACAAATGGTACTTAATTGCAAACTTCGGTAAGGCAAAGTACACTGTCAATAGTGAAAAACAGCAACCAACAGATTGGGAAAAGATCTTTAGCAACCCTACATATGATTGAGGGCTAATATATAATATATACAAAGAACTCAAGAAGTTAGACTACAAAGAATCAAATAGCCCTATTAAAAAATGGGTAGAGAGCTAAACAAAGAATTTTCAACTGAGGAATATCATATGGCTGAGAAGCACTTAAAGAAATGTTCAACGTGCTTAGTCATCTGGAAAATGCAAATCAAAACAACCCCGAGATTCCACCTCACACCAGTCAGAATGGCTAAGATCAAAAACTCGGGTGACAGCAGATGCTGGCAAGGATGTGGAGAAAAAGGAACACTCTTCCATTGTTGGTGGGATTGCAATCTGGTACAACCACTTTGGAAATCAGTCTGGCAGTTCCTCAGAAAATTGGACATAGTATTACCTGAGGACTCAGCCATACCACTCCTGGGCATATACCCAGAAGATGCTCCCACATGTAATAAGGACACATGCTCCACTATGTTCATAGCAGCCATATTTATAATAGCCACAGGCTAGAAAAAACCCAGATGTCCTTCAACAGAGGAAGGGATACAGAAAATGTGGTCCATTTACACATTTGTGCAGATATTAAAACAATGAATTCATTAAATTCTTAGGCAAATGTATGGAACTAGAAAATACACATTTTATTATTAATGATGTGAATTTTCAATGGTTCTCTCAAAAGAAAAATTATAATACATTAAGTTTGTGATTTTTGCTTAAATTGTTCAATGGTAATTTCTTCTATCTGCTTAAAAAACACTGGATAAAAATAGTAGGGTCAACTTTCTCACAATTTAGGATCTCATAAAAGAATTCAATTTAAACAAAAAGGTGAATATCCAAATGACTATTGGGATTACGTTCACAGTTCTGCCATTTTTTTTCACCCTCTTATCATACTGCTCTCAGCTATTTGTCATGACTGTCACTGAAATCATGGAAAAACTGTCCTCACTTCTGAAGATAACTAGATAGCACATTGCTACAATGTTTGCAAAACTTTTATTTGCAAACATTTATATTATATTATGAAATATATTATATTATATTATAATCATATTATAATTTTAATAAGAGAATTAATGTTCACTATAACTAATATATACTTTATTTTAAACATTACATATTTATATTCAAATTTTTAGAATGTTTTCACAAGTGCATGCACATACATATTACATATATATATATAAATAAATATAGTATTCTTATATCCTTTCAACACCTTAAAAATGTTCCTGAATTTTACAATTTTATAAAATATTAAAATTTTATTTAATTATTTTATACACAAAAAGTTTCATAGTTTGAAATATTCAAAATGAACATTATCATACCAGCACACATAATGTATATTTTGAAATATTTAGGACTTCAGATGTTTTTATTAGGGTAAATTTGTGTTAAAGTAAATGAAAATAATAAAGGTATACTCTAAACTAGGGAAAGTTGGCTAACTAAACTGAGATTTTGGTGAAATTTGTGTTCTATACTATTCCACATACACAAAAATACATTAACATGAGATAAAAATTATAATCTTGGCAGATTTCATTCTTACATAATAATGGCATAAAATAAAAATAGGGGGATACTTTTATTTATGTGAATAAAGTCAAATAAGACAGAATTTTATGGTGCACTTCCTATCTAGATGATTCCCCTACACCTTTTTTTAAGTGGATATTTTATTTACTTACATTTCAAATGGTCTCCCCTTTCCCTGTTTCCACTCTGCAAACCCCTGTTCCATCCCTTCTCACCCTGCCTCAATGAGGGCACCTACCTACCTATCCAACCACCCATTTTGCCTCACTGCCATAGCATCCCCCTATGCTGGGGCATCAAGCTTCAACAGGACCAAGGGCTTTCCTTCCCTTTGATGCCAGATAAGGCCATCCTCTGCTATATATGCAGCTGGAGCCATGGATCTCTCCATGTGTACTCTTTGGTTTGTGGTTTAGTCCCTTAGAGCACTGGGGAGTACATTTAGTTGATGTTTTTGTTCGTCCTATAGAGTTATAAACCCCTTCAGCTCCTTCAGTCCTTTCTTTAACTCCTCCACTGGGGTCCATGCTCAGTCTGATGGCTGGATGCAGACATCCACAACTGTATAGGTCAGGCTCTGGCACAGCCTCTCACAGGCACTTCTTGGAAACAGCAACAGTGTCTGGATTTTGTGTCTGCAGATGGGATGGATTCCTAAGTGGGGCACTATCTAGATGGCCTTTTCTTCAGTCTCTGCTTGACACTTTGTCCCTGAATTTCTCTTGTATAAATAAGCAACAGTAAAAAAAAAAAATAGATATTATTTCCATTGTATTGCTCCTCCTTCAATGATGATATATAAATAGTAAATAGTATATAAATATTATATAAATTTATAAACATATAGATTTACATCAAAGAAATACATGCCCCTTTATCAGGAGTGAATGAGTTAATACAGCCTTCTTTATGGATTGATATTAGCAATTCTCCAATGTTTATAAAAAACATTTAATATAAGCATTAATGAAACCTAACTATGCTTCTAACATAGATATAATATAACATAAAGCTATCATCATGATTTTCATCTCAGTATTTATGTAATCAAATGTATTTGCATTATCTGTTATTTA